>JAJQKJ010001733.1:0-227676 GCA_029574335.1 Rana kukunoris | reverse complement strand
TTAAACATTACATATACTAAACACATCCTCTAGGTCAGGGGTGCCCAACCAGTGGCCCGGGGGCCACATGCGGCCCGTGGAGCCCTCTGATGTGGCCCACGTCCTCCTGATCTGAAATGTAATTGGATAGTGTTATTAAAGGTACGTTTATTACTAAAATCAGTGTATATATTGGACATCTGTTCTGCATTGGTTACTAAGCTGCTATCAAACTGGTCAGCAGCTGCAGAGCAGCGCACCTGCAGGTTACCTGCACTGAGCCATAGACTTATATTATAACCTGGGAGTTTGGTGCACTTTCTGAAAGTACTCCACACCTCCAGAATATAATAGTCTATGGAAAAGTGCAGCTAACCATCAAAAAACCCAAAGGTGCACCTGCAGTGCAGGTAAATCTCAGCACATCAGTGTGAAATCAGCCTTAGGCCCCTTTCACACGGTCAGTCTGACCCAATTGGACCCTCTATTCACCTCTAAGGAGTGGCAGATGTCTGTTTTACATCTGCCTACCTCATATCTGATCTGCTAAAAAAGACTACTCTATGGAGCCCACTCTAGAGTGGGCTGTGTCGGACACGGTCCTGCCATCCACCCGCTCTGCTCTTTGTGGCCCATGACCGATTACCAAGTCGCTTAAGTGGACCTCGTTCAAAAGGTTGGGAATCCCTGCTCTAGGTAGACTCCTTGTTGGCTGGTCTCACATGTTGGAGGGCTAAGCCTCATGGCTTGGGCCCATGCCAGGATTTCATGAGGCTCTCACCAGCAGGCCAGGAGTGAGACAGTGCTCTGTTGAAACAGCCCTTTTTACAAAACGGAGTCACACATTTATCCAAACCCCCCTCCCAAACCCCAGCCCCACTTTTTTTTTTTAGATGATTTAGATTGTTTACAGGCAGTATTCCTATTACTGACTGTCCTGCCCTAATTGGCCTATGGGAGCAGTATTGCCCATATCATCTGTGCGCCCTGGGTCTCTTTGAAGCTTGATTCTCATCTTTGTCCTAGACACAAAAAAGCCAAGCCCCCCTGCTATGCAGATTCTGCTTGAGGCCAAATCCCACGGTGCCTTTTTAAAACCATGGAACTACAAGTATCAGCCTGAAGGATCTTTGGAAATAGACATGTAAAACCTCCAGAAATATTATATAAACTATAATATTATATATTTTTGTTTAGTTTTGTTTAATTAGTTTTGTAAAAAAAAAAATGTTGCTTTCACCTTACTGATTCTGCCTGGTTAATGGGGGGGGGGGGGGATTCTGGATGTAATCACTTTCATCCTTTGTTATAGCATAAGAGCAGTTTGTTAGGAGATGGCCAGCTGGGGAATTATGGGATTTCTTCACAATACATGTGTTTTTTAGGCTCGGTACAAATCCAGGTGTGTGTGTGTGTGTGTAGGTGTAGGTGTGTGTAGGTGTAGGTGTGTGTGTGTGTGTGTGTGTGTGTGTGTGTGTGTGTGTGTGTATGTGTGTGTGTATGTGTATATATGTGTGTGTGTGTATATATATATATATATATATATATATATATTATATTATATATATATATATATATATATATATATATATTATATATATATATATAATATTTTTTTTTTTTAAGATAATTTTATTAGTGACTACCTGTGTAGGTACAGAAGGAACTCTGCTCCCTCCGGTGACCAATTGTGTTATAGCCACCTCCCCGTTTTGGTTTTACCCAGGTACAGCAATGAATGTTGGGCTTTGAAGTACAGGGAGATAGACTCCATTGCCCTGGTCAATTGACTGACTACAATGTCCAGAGTACAACTGTGTGATCCCAAAATACTTTGCCCACAGCCTGCTGGGTGAAGAATTTTGAGGAAGTCCTTGTCTCTCTCTGGACCGCCTCTTGAAGCAAGGAGGCCTGTGTAAGGCTGGTCTCTGGAAGCTTAGGCCCATTCAAAGAAAGGAGATTCTTGATGGAGTGACCGGACTGTGTTCTAGAGTAACTGTGTGACCTGTTTGATTGTGGCGGGCGTGTGGAAGACCGGGAACTGTTGGTGCCGGTGTCTTATCAAGCTGGTTCCTCCGTCAGCTATGTTCCGACCCCCACTGCGCAGGCGCAACCAGACTGTGCATGCGCAGTAGGCCACAAGAATATCCAAACTCTACATCTGATCGTATGCTGTTAATGCACTCGCTCACGATTGGCTACGGCTGCGCAGGTGCAACAAGGCGCACGCTCTGAGCTCACGATTCAATTCACGCACAGCGGGCAGAGACTCACGCACAGCTTACTATAGTACATGCTGCAAGGGGCGGAAAAAAGGGTGGAGGACATGCAGCACTTCACTACACGCTGCAGCAAACCCTGGAAAAAGGGGCCGATTGAGCAGTGCTTACATGCAGCAAGCCCAGAGAAAAAGGAACGGAGCCACTTGTGATATTGTGCAGTCCTTTTTTGGGGGAATGTTTTTATCAAACAATTGTTTTGGAAATATAAACCACTTGCCGCCCGCCAATGACATATTAACGGCGGCAAAGTGGTTACTAGTTCCTGGCTTGACGTCACATGACGTCGCCAGGATACTGAGCCGCGGCGATCGGTGATGCAGGGTGTCAGTCTGACACCCTGCGTCCCCGATCTCGGTAACGAGTCTCCGGCGGAGCCGGGTTACCACGTGATCAGCCGTGTCCAATCACGGCTGATCACGATGTAAACAGGAAGAGCCGTTGACGATAGACGCGAGTACAGGAGAGCCGATCAGCGGCTCTCCTGACGGGGGATTTGCGCTGATTGTTTATCAGCGCAGCCCCCTCTCGGATCGCCACACGGACCACCAGGGAGTGCCCACACTAGACCACCAGGGGAAAAAAAGGGGCCAAAAAAATCGTAAAAAAGCCAATCAGTGCCCACAAATAGGCACTGATTGGCAACATGGATGCATCAGTGCCACCCTAGTGTCCATCAGTGCCAATCCATGCCCAGTGGCCACCCATTGGTGCCACCCATCGGTGCCACATGTGCTGCTTATGAGTGCCCAGTGCTGCCTATGAGTGCCCATCAGTGCCGCCCATCAGTGCCCGTAATTGAACGAGAAAACTTACTTTAAAAAAAAGAACAGAAAGAAAAAACTTTATTTTTTTTTCAAAATTTTCAGTCTTTTAGTTGCGCAAAAAAAATATCGCAGAGGTGATCAAATACCACCAAAAGAAAGCTCTATTTGTGGGGGAAAAAAGGACGCCAATTTTGTTTGGGAGCCACGTCGCACGACCGCGCAATTGTCATTCAAAGTGCGACAGTGCTGAAAGCTAAAAATTGGCTTGGGCAGGAAGGTGCGCAAGTGCCCAGTATGGAAGTGGTTGATATCACACTTAAATAAAATTAGCGATTAAAACCTTTTGTCTATATAAAAATTAAATCGAATAGCGGTGCAAAAAAGGATTACATTTGACGCAGAGAGGAAACTTACATTACTCCAATATTCATGACTATAACAGATACCACCTTTTATGCACAATTATGCAAAAAGTAATATGGCTATAAGACACAGCAGTAAGTAATGACAAGTTGTAGTTAAATGAATCTGAGGAAAGCAAAAGAGATGTGAGGTTAATCTTTGGCCCAATCTTAAGATAGAAGGAAAGTAAAGATATTTTGTGTCTTGATCAAATCAAATGTGCCTAGTCCCTCACATAAGCCAGGACACAGGTCTTCCTGTCCCTAAATGTCACATTCCCCCCCCCCCCCCATTGAGGTAACATCCATATGCCAGCAACTGGTCAAATAAGAACCCTTTGTTAGGTGAAATTCCACAGCTGGACAAGCTGTTGATTACAAACATGCACGTCACCACAGAGTTGCCCAAAGACAAATCCAAGTCACAATCTTGTTATAAATATGGATTTGAAAAATCTCTACCACTCTACATGTCTGTGGAGCGGGTTTTTCAATGTTGATGGGGCGGGTTTTTCAATGTTGATGGGGTGGGTTTTTCAATGTTGATGGGGCGGGTTTTTCAATGTTGATGGGGCGGGTTTTTCAATGTTGATGGGGCGGGTTTTTCAATGTTGGGGCGGATTTGCAGGACCTATTTAACTTACTAACAGACTATTTGCCACAGTATTAGTGCAGATTTTGATGTTTTGTTAGATTCATTGAAGATCCTCTTATTTCCACTGTTTAGGAAGTACTGTTTTTTTTTTTATGCTTCTATTTTAAACCCCTTCAGGGCTAACTGTGGGCATGTATTATATGGATGATTAACAGTGCACATTGACGTGTATTATATGTGTAGCGCTGATGTGTATATATATATAGTACATAAATGTGTATATTGCATTCCCTAGAGGGCATTCATGGACATTGAGATTGTTGAGTGTTTGGAGCCATCTAGTGGCCAATTGTTGTTAATGCAAGGAGGATTCCACTATCTGAGAAATAAAGAAGAAAGACTATTGGTTCTCAGAGTTGACCCTTGTAAATAGGAAGTTGATCAAAGACCCAGGAACAATTTCTTGGGCAGTGCATGCTGGGATTTGCTATATAAGGAGTGGGAGCAGCCATCTTAGGTCCCTTTTGGAACCGCATGGGCAGCCGGAGAGGATCTGTGAGGAGACGGGACCGAACAGCAAGGCCCACGGACATTTCCATTGAGCATCGGAGGACGGGAGTCCCCCAGCAGAGTTGGCCTGGTGTTTGATCCAGCAGACGGAGCAACGGGAGGAGGTCGCGAGACTGTACGGAGCCTGTGTCCAGTTAGGTGAGTGGGTTACGGCCCACAGTTTGTTATGCCTCACACGCCATTAGACTAACACACAGGCCTCACTACATACTTCCAAGAAGAAGCGGAGGGGTTGCCTTTAAGAAGGCTGAAGGCCTAGTTGTTCGGGACGCTCTCCAGAAGGCCAAGGCAGTTAACCCACTCATTGCGGAGACATTTCTTTTTCAGGAAGTTTACTCGTTTTGTTTGGATTACAAATTACTTGGGAAACATTATTAGCTAGCGAAGAAAGAAGATCAAGAACTGACTTTTTTTTTTTTTTGTGAGATCTCACGGTTACCTTACAAAGTAGGGGGAGCTCCTAGGCTTAGTTTTATTTTCTTATTCATATACCTGCAGGTATACTGTTTGCCATTTGATTGCTGTATAGATTTAATTTTAGTGTGCTCTCATCCCATGTTAGGAGGATAGCACAGTTTATGTACTGGTGTTTCTTTACTTGCCAATTATCAACAGTAAAAGAATACTACTGTTTAAGCATACCAGGGTTGTGGCGTATTGCTTTATTCACTCTAGGTGCCGCTTGTGGATCCTGAAGTTACAAACAGGTATCTGGTATCGCATTGTACAGTATTGTATTGTATTGCACCACAGCTGTGTAAAGGGGACTGAGCCTTATCATTGGGGTTGTAGTTAGAGTGCAGGCCCAAAATTTAATCAGCAGCTCCTGCGGGGGTCAGTGCTACATATGGATGGATGATTAGCAGTTGAAAAGTTAAGTTATGTGGTGGAGAGGATGCATATTGCACAAATTGCCTGCCATGTTTGCAGGGGGGGGAGCGTGATGGTCAACATGTGTATTGCCCAAAATGGCTGCCTGCGGGTGGGGCAACGCAATGGTCAAGATGTGTGGTGGAGAGGATGTGTATTGGACAAATTGGCTACAATGTGGAAGGGGGGGGGGGGTGACACGATGGCCAAGATGTCTCTTGGTTATGATGTGTATTGCACAAATTGCCTGCCATGGGGGGGTATATCTTGGCCATTGTGTCCTTGCCCCTCCAGGTCAGCCAATTTGTGCAATACACATACTCTTGTCCACGATTTTGGAAATTCCAGCCATGTCATGCATACAGTACACATAAAACATACAGCTCTGTAGGGACCACCAGAGGAAGACTAAAAAAAATGTGCAGAACTTTATTTTTATTTCAATATATATCAACAGAGTATATCTTAAGTAGTCTTCCATGACGGCACAATGAGAGATTGCTGGCTCCACCTGACAAAAAACACAATCCAAAGGTTAGAAACCCTGCCCCTCACTGTGCTCTTCAGTTTTTTGATTATTTCCCCACAGTAAAACCATTTATTTTCTTTGACCTAAGGCCTGGTGGTCTCCCCTGGGAGCTGGGCCGCATGCCTGGGTAGCCTCTGGGCCCAGTAGGACAAGGTCCTTCCTGGGGGGTGTCCCTATCCACTCAGGGAGGCATCAGAAGAACCCCCTGAGCACTGGAGTTACCCTAGGTTAGTGGCTACCTTAGAACTCCAGGGGCTGATTTCTCCTCTCTTCCCTCCCCCCTACCTGTGGAGGTTCTGGGATGGGCACTCTCCAGGTGCGATCTTTGTTCGCGTGGCTTAAGTAGCCAGAGCCTCGGTGGAGCGGCTCTCTGCTCCTGGTCCCGGTGCTGCAGCGCCCTTTTCCCGGTGTCTGTGATTCTCTAGCGCTGGGACATGACGTTGGCGGCTCCGCGTCACTTCCAGTTCTGGCTCCCGTAAGATGGCGGTGGCCATCAGCGGTTTTTCTTCTGTAGTGTTTGACGGCCACAGAAGGGAGACACACCACTGGAGCAGCCAGAGTAAGAGGCACCCGATTGGTCCCAGTTCTAGTGTCCCGATCCACGGGGAGAGGAGACCACTGGGGGTGAGTCTACCCATTTCAGTGGGGGGTTATCATGGGGCAGGGTACCCCGACTCTTCCCCTTGACTTATCACACAGTTTGTGTCTCTGAGCATACCTGTTTTTTTTTTGTTTTTTTTTGTGTGTTGCAGGAGAAGATGTCACTGCCCAGGGGAGCTAGACATTCTAAGGACCCTGCCCACTCTAAGAGATGCAGTTATTGCATTAAAAAAATGTCCACAGGGGGGCGCATGCGCGGCGCGATGCTGACTGGACGCGACTGAGACAGGCTCCGTCGGTCCCGGACTTCCCAGGCTAAAAACCCAGGGCCAGCATACTTTTTCAGTGGCGATTTCAGCTACCACCCCTGTGGGAACATCTGGTGCATGCCAGGAACGAGGAAGAAAGGCTCCAAGCGCTCAAAAAACTGCCTCACCAGCTTTCTCCTAGACATGGAGCAGAGGCATGGCAAAACGTCCCAAGATGGCACCGGACGGCACGAGGAGGAAATCCCAATGAGCTCAAACCTCTTCAACCCGCTCCCCCAGGAGACTCAACAGAACAGTGAGTACGGACCCCCGCTTTCTAAGGCTGATCTAGACGCCAGCCTCACCTATATGTTCAATAGACTGGTGGATAAGATAGAAAAGGAGATCCATAGCTCCACCACCGCACTGTCCCAGGAAATTGCCAGTATAGGCAATCGCACTGACCTATTAGAAACAAAGCATGATGAACTGTCTCTGGCACACAATGACCTCAGAAAGGACTTTGAAAACCTGGCAGACAATTTTGCGTTTATGCAAGCGCAAGTCGACTATCTCGACAATAGAAATAGACGCCATAACATTAGGCTTCGCGGGGTCCCTGAATCAATCACTGAATTAATGCCTGTGGTTGCTAAATTTTTTCATGACCTCCTCCCAGATAAACCACCAAATTCCTTCACATGTGACAGGATTCATAGGGCACTCCGCCCCAAACCCCCTCCTGACAACCCTCCCAGGGACATTATCATGTGCATGCGTGATTTTTTAATCAAGGAGGAAATCATGCGTGTGTCACGAAACACCTCAAACCTGACTATGGAGGGCAAGAGGGTACACATATTCCTGGATATATCTCCTGCCACTTTGGAGAGGAGACGCAGGATGAAGGAAGTCACTAATATATTGCAAGCAGCCAGAATCAAATATCGCTGGGGATTTCCCTTCAAACTCACAATTCCTTACAATGGCTCATCATATACTGTGTATAATGTCATTGAGGGAAAGGAATTGCTGATAAAGTTGGGCCTGCTTGCCCAAGACCCACACATCCGTCCACCTAACACCCCTAGACCCTCTCCTATATGGTCCACCCCTTCCACAAGAAGAAACCAAAGAGAACAAAGACGGCTGATCCACTCCTTCCAAAATCCACTCTCTTAAAAAGTTCTGTGTCATTTATCTTTTATGGCTCCTTTTCACAAGTTTTCTGTGTGTTCTTGCAAACTCTCTCCACAAGATGGCGCTCCTTGCTTGAAAATGACTTATACACCTCACTCTCAATGCTGTTCTCTATACTTGACAACATTGACTATTTACAGATGCCTGACATTTTACATATTTTTCATGCTTCCTCTCTGTTTTGTTTAACTAAGATTGCCCTCCGACAAGCCTCATCATTCATCTATTCCTCCCAGACTTGCCCTGCTTCTTCTGGGACAAATCTCCACTCAAAGTCCTTCATGAATCGTCTACAAACAAGTTGAAGAATCTACTCAGGTTCGAAAGGACACCTTAAACATCCCAGGATTTGGTATGGTCTTTTTTTATTTTTTACTTTGATCTTTACTCACATTTGATGACTGGATACATCACACTTAAGCTACCGCAGTAACCCATTTTGGGTCCCCCCCGGACCCTCTTCTCTTTCCCTTAAGCTATGGTGAGCTTATTTTGCCCACCAAATCTCTCACATCCTTTGAAACAAACTGACCATGGATTCGACAAAAGGGATTATTGTATAGTCACACTTAACCAACATCAACATCGTTAACTCCGTGACTCTAGAACTGGGGTACCTCACCAAAATTACCTCTCCTGCTGAGACTGAGCCCCATCCTTATAGTTTAATTAACAATCTGACAACCATGCCTCATTCCTGTATGGAGATATTCCTTATTTTAATTTAAAATTATATTTGATATTTCTTTATTGTGGGGGTTTTTTTCTTTATTTTTTTTTTCCTCTCCCTACTTTACTGTTCTTTCATAATGCCTGGGGCATCCGCCGCGTTTTGATTGACCCCACACCTGAGTATGGTTCCGGCGGTCTCCCCGCTCTTTTGCGGGGGTTCGTCTGTCCATGCGGCGGGTTCGGGACTATATGTCCCTTTGTTCGGTTTTGACAGGTTAGGTGACTGGTGGCTACCACTCACCTTTATTTCTACCTTTACAAATATATTGTTTATTGTCTTGATGGCCCTACAGGCCTCTGTTTCAGTATGCTTTTTTTTCAGAGTCATGTTTTAGTTGTTTTTATAAAGTACCCATATCTTCTCAGGTCTTCTCAACTAGGTGACATATTTACCTTTTACATTGCTTGTGAAATGTGTACCCGCTCCTTGTATGTTCCTGTGGCCTTCCTCCTGACTGTTGATCACTTGGTCCTTGGTTTGGAGCGAGGCCGCGGCGCACTCATTTTCATGATTGTTAGAAGCTATTCAGGTTTATTAAGTTGCTCTTCGCTCTCCCCAATCCACAATGGGTCTAAAAATTATATCGCACAATACCCAGGGTTTAAATTCCCCTCATAAACGCCGAAAGGCATTCCAACAATATAAGTCTTGGAGCGGATATTATACTGCTCCAGGAAACACATTTTGCTTCCAACAACCACCCAAAATATTTCAATAAAGCTTACAACCAATTTCACTTCACTACCTTCTCTAACAAAACCAGAGGGGTTGCTATATTTATACGCAATTCCATAGTTTTTGACATTCAAAATATATACAAAGACCCAGACAGTAGATATATCATTCTAAAAGGCTCCATCAACAACCGCGCAATTACTATTGCCTCTTTATATGCACCAAACGAATCCCAATCCTCCTTTTCTTTCTAAATTTTTTGAAACCCTGGATCGATTCCAATCCCCTCACATGATCCTTGGAGGAGATTTTAATTTAACGGCTCACCCAACATTAGATCGAAGTAAAATTTCCACCTCCTCCAAGGCTTTTTCCAAATCCACCAACCGTTGCATCAATAAACTACAACTAATTGACACATGGAGGGCCCACAACATAGGCATTAAGGCATACACTCACTACTCCCACCCCCATGATTGTTATGCTAGGCTTGACTACATCTTTAGTACCCCAATACTTCTAGCCAACTAATCTCATGCACACATAATCCCTTGCCCCTGGTCCGATCATGATATCACCTCTTTCGACACATCTTACATAGGCCTTCCCCCCTCTCCTTATAACTGGCGTCTTAACGACTCCCTTTTGACCGACCCATTAAACATTTCCGCAATATCTACCCACATTGATAACTACTTTGGGGATAACAGAAACGAGGAAACTACCCCCACGTCTCTTTGGGTTGCCCATAAAGCGGTTCTCCGTGGCCACATCATTGGCTTAGCGGCCACAAAAAACCGGGAGAGAATGGCAGAAATCAAGTCTCTTACCCATGATTTAAATAAATTATATATTGACCTACAGCAGTCCCCCACACGTGACATCACAGACCAAATTCAATACAAAAGACGTGCATTAGACCTCATCTTATCTTCTAATACTGAGAGATCTCTTAGATTCTCTAAGGCCAAATTTCTCCTACACAGTAACTCCCCCTCTAAGATGTTCTCGAAGAAACTAAATCAGGATAATAAACCCACCCATGTATACAAATTAAGAGATAATAAGGGAAACCTTTATACGCATCCACAGGAAGTATTAAAGATTTTCACTTCTTTCTACAAAGATCTCTTATCCCCCCCTTTGAATCCCCCTAACGCTTCATCTAAATCATGGTTAGATGCGTTAACCCTTCCCTCCCTAAATCAAGACCAAACCGATTCCCTTAATGAACCATGCACTGAAGACGAAATATCCCAAATAATTAAATCCTTAAAAACCTCCACAGCCCCCGGCCCGGATGGCTTCACATCCTCCTATTATAAAAAATTTGCTTCTCTCCTAGTGCCTAATCTTAAATCACTGTTTAATCATATCTTAGAAGGTAACCACTTCCCCGATGAAATGTTATTAGCTAACCTCTCCTTGATACCAAAACCCCATAAAGACCATACCCTCCCCCAGAACTATCGCCCCATCTCAGTACTAAACAATGACTTAAAAATCTTTGGTAGAATTCTCGCAGATAGATTAGCAAAAGTTATCTCCCCACTAATTCAAGCTGACCAAACCGGTTTTATCCCAGGTAGACAAATATGCGACAACATCAGGTTGGTCACCAATATAGTACAAGATGCCAATTTACACAATTCACAATCTTGCCTTCTCAGTCTTGACATACACAAGGCATTTGATAGTGTCCACTGGTCATACCTAAATTATTTACTACCCAAATTTGGGATCTCAGGTAACTTTCGAAGAGGTTTCAATGCCCTTTATCACTCACCCCAAACACGCATCAAAATACCTGGTAGTAACTCGGAGTTCTTCCCTCTTGGACGCGGTACAAGACAGGGTTGCCCATTATCACCGTTACTATTTGCCCTAGCCATAGAACCGCTTGCCCAAGCCATCAGATCCAATCATGATATAAGGGGATACAAAAAAGGTCATTACGAATACAAAATCAGCCTTTATGCCGATGACGCCCTGATTTTCCTTACTGAACCTCTCCTTTCTATCCCTGTCCTCCTCAAAGAGCTTAACTCCTTTTTTCGAAATCTCAGGCCTAAAAATTAATTATAATGTTCAGCGCTTCCATTAAACCTTAACCAAGACTTACAATTCTGCCTACGAGCCAATTTCCCTTTTGTTTGGTGCCCTCATTCCTTTAAATATTTAGGGGTTAACATCACCACCTCACATAAAAATCTGTTTAAAGCCAATTATCCCCCTCTGTTCACTCAGATCAGCTCTCTCCTTACCACATGGTCCTCCTTCCATATTTCATTTCTAGGTAGATTGTGCGCCATCAAAATGAATATTTTACCTAAATTGCTATATTACTTTCGTACCTTGCCCATCAATCTATCTAAATCCAGACTAGACCAACTTCAGAGGGTGATCAACAAATTTATCTGGGCTGATAAGAAACCTAGGTATAGTTATGCCTTACTACACAGACCACAATCAAAAGGGGGATTAGGTCTCCCTAACTTGTGGCACTATTTCTTTCTCGTACATCACGGGACACAGAGCGGCATATTCATTACTATATGGGTTATATGGAGTACCTTCAGGTGTGGACACTGGCAATCTCAAACAGGAAGTCCCCTCCCTATATAACCCCCTCCCCTAGAGGGAGTCCCTCAGTTTTTTCGCCACTGTCTTAGGTGTTGGTCACGGAATAGCTTTGCTCCACATCCTTGGGATTAAGGGCGGGCTAACCCGATCTGTCCAAGGAGCCTCAGTGCCAAAGTGGACAGTACCCGGGCCCCAAACCGTGGGGTTTTGCCTATAATGCTCCTCTTTGGAGGGCTGGGCCCAGGACTTGGAGTTCGTAAGGACCATAAGTTCCTGTTTGCCAGGGTGCTATATAGGTCCAGGACAGTGGGTACCTTCATAGGACCCCAGGGCCTGAAGGTCTATTACGCTACCCACGGAGATGGGAGAAGATTGGATCGTTTTGCTAGACAAACATCCTGCAGCATGGAGCAGGTAAGAGGGGAGCCTGCGGGACTTGGTTCGACAGCAGGCTCTCCGGGGTAACCTAAAAGGGGGATAGCCTAAGTATGCTCTGCATTGGCAACCTTGCTCACTATGTCTGAGAAGACAGGATGATCTCATTCCCCCATCACTAGGTTCCCCTGTCTAAGAAACAATTGTGTTTGCTAGCTACCTGCTGCTTTCTTCCTAGGGATAAGTAAGGACCCCTATGGGGCCTTTTGGAGAGTCCTACCTGGCCGGGGGTTTGATTCTGCCGCTTGGTACTGTAGTCCTGGGTCTCCAGCAGCGCGGCTCCTCCATGTTCTTCCTGCTCCGGCATACGCGCGCGTCTTAGACGTTTTTCGCGCCGTTCGGAGGGGAGGGCGGGGAGGGGGCGTGCCTGCAGCATCATCAGGGGCGCGCCTTGTGCTGTTATAGATCAGCAGGCTATAGTCAGTGCTCAGTCTGAGGCTGAAAGGGAGAGGACGCAGAGAGGACGTGATAATAGAGGTGCCAGCCCAAGAGCAGGGGCTAGGTTTCTATTCCAATCTTTTTGTCATTCCAAAGCCCAACGGCGATGTCAGGCCAATCTTGGACCTAAAGAGTTTAAACGTTTACCTAAGGGTTCGTTCCTTCCGGATGGAATCCATCCGGTCAGCAGTCGCCACGCTCCAGAGGGACGATTTTCTGGCTTCCATAGACATAAAGGATGCTTACCTTCATGTACCAATCTTTCAGTCGCATCAAAGATTTTTACGCTTCGCAGTGGGGCAGCGACACTTCCAATTCAGGGCGCTCCCCTTCGGGCTAGCCACGGCCCCCCGGGTATTCACGAAGCTCCTAGCCCCAGTTTTGGCCAATCTAAGGATCCAAGGGGTCACAGTCCTAGCATACTTGGACGACCTTTTAATCATAGATCACTCACGGTTCAGTACCTCGAAAGATTCGGCTGGGTCCTAAACCGGGAAAAGTCAGCGTTCCAGCCTACAAAGCAGTTGGAATACCTCGGCATGAGGTTAGACACAGAACAGCAAAGGGGGTTCTTGCCCCTTGTAAAGATCGAGGCTATCAAGGGGTTGGTTCTAAGCAAGAAAAAACCAACTATTCGCCTGTGTATGCGATTACTAGGCAAGCTAGTGGCCACGTTCGAGGCAGTACCATACGCTCAGATCCACACTCGCGTCCTACAGGCAGCCATTCTAGCAGCCTGGGGCAAGAGAGCACATGCCTTGGAGTCCCCTTTGACGCTATCAAGGGTCCGACAAAGCCTGGCTTGGTGGTTGAACCCTCAGAATCTTCTAAAGGGAAGGTCCTTCAGCCCCGTTGTCTGGAAGGTAGTTACCACAGACGCCAGCCTGGCAGGCTGGGGGGCGGTCTTGGAGGGGTTCTCTCGCCAGGGAACTTGGGTGGAAGCAGAGAGGCAGCTACCCATCAATGTCTTGGAGATCAGAGCTGCTCGCCTAGCCCTCCTGGCATGGACTTCCAGATTACAGGGGTCCCCGGTGAGAATCCAGTCAGACAATGCCACAGCGGTGGCATACATAAACCACCAAGGGGGAACCAGGAGTCAGGCCGCTCAGAGGGAGGTGAGCTTGATTTTTCAGTGGGCAGAGGTTCATGTACCCTGCATTTCGGCGATATTCATTCCCGGAGTGGACAACCTGCAGGCAGACTTCTTAAGTCGCCAGATTCTGTCGCCGGGGGAGTGGTCTCTGCATCCCCAGGTCTTTCAGACAATCTGCCAGAAATGGGGAATGCCAGACATAGATATAATGGCATCCAGGTTCAACAAGAAACTAGACAGGTTCGTGTCTCGAGCGAGGGACCCTATGGCCTGTGGAACCGATGCGTTGGTTTGCCCTTGGCATCAATTCAAACTTCTATATGCCTTCCCTCCACTACAGTTACTTCCGCGCCTGTTGCACAGGATCAGAGTGGAGCACAAGCCAGTCATTCTAGTAGCTTCAGCTTGGCCCCGGAGGACATGGTACTCACTAGTCCTGAGGATGGCAGTGGGAGACCCTTGGACTCTTCCTCTACGACCTGACCTACTCTCACAAGGCCCGATCCTCCACCCTACATTACAGCGTCTAAATTTGACGGCCTGGAGGCTGAATCCCTGATTCTCAGGGGTAGAGGTCTGTCTAGGCAGGTAATTCCTACCCTGATTAGGGCTAGAAAGCCGGCCTCCAGGGTGATTTATTACAGGGTGTGGAGGAACTATGTAGGCTGGTGTGAATCCAAAAGATGGAATTCCTGCAAATATACCATTGATAGGGTGTTAGGTTTTCTCCAGCTAGGAGTGGATAAAGGCCTGGCTTTAAGCACAATCAAGGGACAGATTTCAGCTCTGTCAGTGTGGTTTCAGAGGCCGCTGGCCACCCACTCGCTGGTAAAGACCTTCATGCAGGGGGTCTTGCGTATTAATCCTCCTGTCAAGTCACCAATTTGTCCATGGGACTTAAATCTTGTCCTGTCCACTCTACAGAAACAACCCTTTGAGCCGTTGGCTGAGATTCCTTTAGTTTTACTGACAAGAAAGTTGGTATTCTTGGTCGCCATAGTTTCGGCCAGGAGAGTGTCAGAGTTGGCAGCCTTATCGTGTAAGGAACCATATCTCATTCTACATAAGGACAGGGCAGTTCTCCGGCCCCATCCTGCCTTTCTACCAAAGGTTATATCCAATTTTCACTTGAACCAGGATTTGGTACTTCCATCCTTCTTTCCGAAACCCACATCTAGAAAGGAGGGGTTGCTGCATACCTTGGATATTGTCCGGGCCATGAAGGCCTATCTTAAAGCTACAGAAAAGATCCGGAAAACAGATGTGTTGTTCGTTCTACCAGATGGCCCCAAGAAGGGGCAGGCAGCTGCAAAATCCACCATCTCGAGATGGATTAGACAATTAATCATTCAGGCCTACGGTTTGAAGAGGTTGCCTCCTCCTTTGTCGGTAAAGGCCCATTCTACCAGGGCCATGGGCGCCTCCTGGGCAGCACACCATCAGATCTCTATGGCTCAGATATGCAAGGCGGCGACGTGGTCATCAGTCCACACGTTTACAAGGTTTTATCAACTAGACGTGAGAAGGAATGCAGATTCAGCCTTTGGGCAGGCAGTACTACAGGCTGCGGTTTAAGATCCTCGGGATCAGGGGCACCCTTGGGTGTAAAAAAAAAAAAAAAAAAGTTTTTCTTGACTAAGTTGGATTTATTATTATTATTTGAGTATACCTCTAAATTAAATCTCTTTTGAGAAGATGTCTCCCTCCCCTCATTAAAGCATTGCTTTCGGACATCCCATATAGTAATGAATATGCCGCTCTGTGTCCCGTGATGTACGAGAAAGAAAAAGGGATTTTTAAATACAGCTTACCTGTAAAATCCTTTTCTTGGAGTACATCACGGGACACAGAGCTCCCACCCCTCTTTTGGGGAACATTTTTGGGAGGCATACTGCTTGCTACAAAACTGAGGGACTCCCTCTAGGGGAGGGGGTTATATAGGGAGGGGACTTCCTGTTTGAGATTGCCAGTGTCCACACCTGAAGGTACTCCATATAACCCATATAGTAATGAATATGCCGCTCTGTGTCCCGTGATGTACTCCAAGAAAAGGATTTTACAGGTAAGCTGTATTTAAAAATCCCTTTTTTCTAGCTGCGAAACTATCGCAATTTTTCCCAGTGGTTCTCCTCCTCCCATGAAATACCATGGAAATTTTTTGAATATGCCTCAATTCTACCGTTCCACCTTCAGGGTATTCTTTGGTTAAATTACATTCCCCACCGACAGCTTTTGAAACAACACCATTGTAGCCCATCTATTTCAATTATGGCTCAGTCAAGGACACATATAACCTCTCCTCCCAATGCTCCCCATTAACATCTTTTCTAGGAGACCCTAGACTGAGCATAGCTTATACGCAGAGTTCCTTATTTTCTCAATGGACAAAAAATGGTTTAACACTACACTCATTACAATCCAAATGGGTCTTCAGATCCTTTCACTCACTACAGAGGGAGTATAATCTTCCTAGCAACGAATTTGAACGCTATCAGCTGATTAGATCCTTTTACGATTCATACTTTTCCCTATCTACCTCCCCTTGTAACTCACTATTTGAGAGGATCTGCCTCAAATCATTGAGACAGGGGCATGATATCCACTCTCTATCACTATCTTAATAACATGGCCCTTCAGGAGAAGTCCAATCAAATGCGGCAATGGGAACACGATCTGGGCTGTGAAATCCCACCGGAGTCATGGGATTCCATGGCAGAGAATTTGCGTAAAAGTAATAGAGCTATATCATTTAGGGAGACTCCTTTAAAGATTTTCTCTAGATGGTACCTCACCCCCTCCAAACTTAATGTTTTTTATCCTTCAGTTTCCTCTAGATGTTTTAGAGGTTGTCAATCTGAGGGTACACTATTACATACATTTTGGGATTGTCCTATGCTAGACCACATTTGGGACGCAGCCGTTTCCAGATTTGAACTCTCCTCGGGCCAAAGGATTACTATATCCCCACAGATCTGCATCCTATACGCAAAAATCCCCAACGTTCCTGTTCAATGCTCAAGGCTGTTCCACTCCCTCTGTAGCTCCATTCAATGGATGATTGCCCTTAATTGGAAATCTAGCAACTTGCCTTGGGCTCAAGTGTTAGACAGAATGGAGATGATTAAAATCTCAAAGGATATACCACACTCTTAATGACTCTATGCACATTTTTACCTCCAAATGGTCCTACTGGCATATCACTCAACAAACATAATCCCTTTACCCCCTCTCCCTTTACGTATCCCATTATTCCATATATGTTTGTTGCGATTTGCCTTTTATATATCTGTACCTCCACATGCTTCCCAATGCAATATTATATTGACCTGTTCTCCTTAAAGAATCTGTTTCATTTTGCTGTACTTGATTCTTGAAACAATGCTGTATCTGTTTTCCATGACTCTGTACTGTCACAATTTTCCAATAAACTTTTGTAAACAAAACAAAAAAAAATGTCCACAGATTACTCACAACCCTTCTGCTTTAAATGTATCCAGAAGTTAGCAGGGAAGGAGACTTCTCAGGTTATAAGGGACTTCCTCTATTTCCAGACCCAGAGTCTGAATTTCAGACTTCTCTTAAAACTAGAGAACCTGAATTCCACACCGTCGGGGGGGGGGGGGTGGCCTCTCAAAGTTTCTCGTCTTCCCGACTAGGTAGAGTCCGCTAGGAATCTCTGGAAACCCTGTTATCAGGGCTCAGTGGACCTCGATCAGGGCCCTGATAAGGTTCTGGTGGATAGTCAGGCAGAAGAGGATGAGGATTCCAGAGCAGGGAACCACATCTTTTCAGCTGACATGGAGGCTCTCCTCAGCGTAGTTTATGCCTCTTGAGGAGATTCAGTAGCCTGCTGAACAGGTATCCGCACAGGATGGAATATACCAGTGCTTAGTGAGACCTCAACCGAGAGCCATTCTGGTACACCGTCTCTCGGATATCAGCCTTACGGAATGGACGGAACCTGAGAAGAGGCTTCTAAGGTATAAACCTTGGAAGCGTCGGTGTCCCTTTTTAAAGAGGACAAGAATAAATTCTTTAAGGTACCTAGATTGGATGCCTCCTTGGCACAGGTGTCCAAGCAGTCTGACCTTTCTTTTGAGGATGCGGGTGACCTAAAGGATTTGATGGATCGGCATGCTGAGACTACCTTGCGTAGGGCCTGGGAGGCCAATACAGCTGCATTGAGCCCCGCACTGGCTTCAGCATGCATAGCTAGGAATACAGATGCTTGGATTTCCAGGTTGATGGAACATGTTTCCCGTGTTTCTAAATCCAAGGAGATACTAGACTTGCTACTACTGGGTGTGCAGGCTTGACCTGTGGCCTGAGCTATCCCAATTTGAGAACTTATGGCCTGCCCCGCTTCAAGTGTCCTTTTAGAAAGGACCTTCAGTGCAGTAGGAGGTATTGTCACTGAGAAGAGAAGTCGCCTAAGTAAAAAAAGTCTAGATTACCTCACCTTAAAGCGGATCTCCACCCTAAAGTGGAACTTCCGCTGATCGGAACCCTCCCCCCTCCAGTGTCACATTTGACACCTTTTAGGGGGGAGGGGGGTGCAGATACCTGTCTAAAGACAGGTGTTTGCACCCAGTTCCAGCCACACAACTCGGGCAAAAGATGTTTTTTTTTTGCCACCACCCGTCCGTCCCCCGTTGTGCGCTGGGAAGACGGCTCCCAGCACACAGCGGGAGCCAATCGGCAGGCGCAGCACGACTCACGCATGCGCCGTAGGGAACCAGGTTCCCTCACCGTGGATGGAGGGGGGAGCAGCAGGGTGACGAGCGATCGCTCGTCCTCTGCTGCGGACGCCGCTGGACTCCAGGACAGTCAAGTGTCCTAATATTAAAAGTCAGCAGCTGCAGTATTTTTAGCTGCTGGCTTTTAATATTTTTTTTTTCCAGGGGGACATCCACTTTAAGATGAATGAGGCATGGATCCTGAAGGAACTGACAGTGGGCGATACATTTGACTAAAGGCCTGATGAGCTGCCTTGGGCTAAAAATGGTCCACGCGCTGCTGTATTTTATCTCTGCATGCCAGATGACTTGCTTGACTTATCCGCCACCAACTAGGGTTCAAGCCTCAATGTTTTAGTGCACTTTCTGCCTTGAAAACAACAATTTTTCTGGCCGCTTCTACAGCAGTGTCTGCAACAATAACTATTTTTTCAGGTATGTGTATATGCCTAATTTTTCTGGCCTCTGGTGCAGCACTGTGGCTGCAAAAACAAAACCAAAAAAAGGCACATGTGTCAATTCCCCTTCGTGATCGTTACCTTGTGGTGAAGGGGCTTGCGTATCACAATGAAGCGACCACCTCTGAGTGTGTTGGCAATGGCAATGTTGGCACACCCCAGATGATATGGTCATTGCTTCATTGTGAACAGACCAAGAGCGATCGGCTGTATAATTTTTGCATAGAAAAAACATTTATTTGTGATCTAAGGGGATCATTAACCACTTCCAGACCGCCTATCGAGTTTATACGTCATCACTTTAAAGATGGATATCTCGGTAACGGCAGCAGCTGCTGCCACAACCGAGATATCCATCTTTAGTGTGAGCGGTCTTGTAAAAGATAACGGCGGTCTCCGTTGCGGATTCGCTGCGAGATCAACGTTATCGGTGGCAGGAGAGGCACTCCCCGCTCTCCCGCGCCCCTCCGTCGCTTACCGGTGCCGTCGGTAGCGGCGGAGGCTATCAGGTCCGCTCTTCTGCTGTGTGGGGATGTGAGGGAAATATGTCCCTCACCTGTCCCCATAGCTCTGCTGGGCGGAAGTGACGTCAAAACGTCAGTCCCGCCCAGCGTCTTAAACTTTTTTTTTTTTTTTTTTGACGTTTGAAAAAATGAGTTTCAATTTTTTATTTTTTTTGCATTTTAGTCTAAATTATGAGATATGAGGTCTTTTTGACCCCAGATCTCATATGTAAGAGGACCTGTCATGCCTTTTTCTATTACAAGGGATGTTTACATTCCTTGTAATAGGAATAAAAGTGATCAATTTTTTATTTTTTCCAGTGTTTAAAAATGTTTTTTTTTCTTATATATTTTTTTTTTAAGTGCCCCGTCCCGACGAGCTTGCGCGCAGAAGCGAACGCATACGTGAGTAGCGCCTGCATATGAAAATGGTGTTCAAACCACACAAGTGAGGTATCGCCGCGATCGTTGGCACGAGAGCAATAATTCTGGCCCTAGACCTCCTCTGTATCTCAAAAAATGCAACCTGTAGAATTTTTTAAATGTCGCCTATCGAGATTTTTAAGGGTAAAAGTTTGACACCATGCCACGAGCGGGCGCAATTTGTAAGCGTGACATGTTGGGTATCATTTTACTCGGCGTAACATTATCTTTCACTATAAATAAAAAAATTGGGCCAAATTTATTGCTGTCTTATTTTTTTTTATAAAAAAAGTGATATTTTTTCACAAAAAGTGCGCTTGTAGGACCGCTGCGCAAATATGGTGTGACAAAGTATTGCAATGATCGCCATTTCATTCTCTAGGGTGTTAGAAAAAATATATAATGTTTGGGGGTTTTAAGTAATTTTTTAGCAAAAAAAACAGTTTTGGTCTTGTAAACACCAAATCTAAAAAACACCCACGATACTGAAGTGGTTAAAGCCTACTAGGCCAAAATTTGCAGAATCATTGTTTTCTGGGTCACTTAACTGTCACTGAACTACCTCAGCATGACCATAGGATTTGAAAAACCCCCATCGCCTGCAATATCCCAAACGTGCGCATGAGCATAGTCATCATTATACCGAGGAATACAATTTATGTCATGAGTGTGTAAGTTATAGATGGGGGTTGGGGTTATAGATGGGGGTTGGGGTTATAGATGGGGGTTGGGGTTATAGATGGGGGTTGGGGTTATAGATGGGGGGTGGGGTTAGAGATGGGGGTTGGGGTTATAGATGGGGGTTGGGGTTATAGATGGGGGTTGGGGTTATAGATGGGGGTTGGGGTTATAGATGGGGGTTGGGGTTATAGATGGGGGTTGGGGTTATAGATGGGGGTTGGGGTTATAGATGGGGGTTGGGGTTACAGATGGGGGTTGGGGTTACAGATGGGGGTTGGGGTTAGTCTGTAACCCTAATGTCGCGTACAGACGGTGGTTTTATGTGATGAAAAAAAAATACATTTTAAAAAACTTCATTTAAAATGATCGTGTGTGGGCAAAACGACGTTTAAAACCCGCGCATGCTCAGAAGCAAGTTATGAGACGGGAGCTTCAATGGAACAGAGTGCCGTCGGACGTGGTGTACGTAACCGCGCTTTGCAAGAGCATTTTCAGAAAGCGATGGTGTGTAGGCAACGTCGTTTTTTAAAATGACGTTTTAAAAACGCTGTTTCGTGAGATAAACCAAAGTTTTTTTTTGTTTTTTTTTATCACAAAGTGATCATGTGTACGCGGCATTACACTACCTGATTGATACAACATCATACCTGATGTTTTTTAAAGCACGTTATTCCAAACAATTTAGGAATGTTGGGTGATTCATGCCCTTTAACCACTTCATTACTGGGCACTTAAACCCCCTTCGTGCCCAGACCAATTTTTAGCTTCCAGCGCTGACGCATTTTGAATGACAATTGCGCGGTCATACAACACTGTACCCAAATTATATTTTTATCATATTTTTCCCCACAAATAGAGCTCTTTTGGTGGTATTTGATCATCTCTGCGTTTTTTTTTTTTTTTATATAAACGAAAGATTTGGAAAAAAACACAGGCCTCCGATATTGCGCCGCATGTTTCGGACACTTCTGACACAAATTTGGGACCATTCACATGTATACAGCGATCAGTGCTATAAAATGCACTAATTACTGTATAAATGTGAATGGCAGGGAAGGGGTTAACACTAGGGGGTGAGGAAGGGGTTAAATGTATTCCCTGGGTGTGTTTTAACTGTGGGGGGAGGGGACTGACTGGGGTAGGTGACCGATGCTATGTCCCTATGTACAAGGGACATGGCTCGGTCTCCTCTCTCCCTGACAAAACGTGGAGCTCTGTGTTTACACACAGAGCTCCACGTCCCTGCTGTCACCGCAGATCGCGTGTACCTGGCGGACTTAGCGGCCGCCAGGTACACGCATCGGCTTCCCAGCGATGCACTGGGCAGTGTTTCCCCGCTGCGCACCCCCCCAGCGGAGCGCGTGGGGAATGGAACAGGACGTCCACTCGGCACTTGAGAGCCGCGCTGTAAACGTCTCTTGTCCATAGCGCAGATCTCAAGTGGTTAAGGATTAAAAACACTCTGCGACAACTACGTAATTTTCCATGGGAGTTTTGCCATGGATCCCCCTCTGGCATGCCTCAATCCAGGTGTTGGTCCCTTTGAAACAACTTTTCCATCACTATTGTGGCCAGAAAGAGTCCCTGTGGGTTTTAAAATTTGTCTGCCCATTGAAGTCTTGGCGGTTCGCATCCGCAAAATTTTAGGTTCGACATCACTACATGCATACACACACTCACTCACGGCAACCACTTATTTTTCAAAGTGGTTGGAGGCATTCCTACTAAAATCTAAAACTGCTGCTGAAGTGGGACAACACCTTTTTTCTCTGATATATAGACACGGATGTCACCAAAGAAGCCTGTCTGACCAAGGCAGATAGATTGTGAATCAAGTAGGTGTACTAAAAAAAATTGCATTGTAGTAGAAAAGCTATAAAAGTTATGTTGCTAGATTCATGTTTTGATCATCCTCCTTTTGACAACTCAACAGTGGGATATTTACGCTTTTGGGGATAGAAAGAAGTGTGACGGCTGCGTACCATCCCCAAACGAATGGGCTTGATGAGAAAACGAATGACAACATAAAGCGGCAAGTTTAATTTTGTATTTGTAGTTACGTTTTATTACTGTATTCCTGTTTTCTTTTTTCCATTGAAATTTGTTTGCATTTTATTTGTGAATTCTTTATATCCGGAACTCTTATGCAAATGTCACCTTGTGTCTATTGGGGCCATAGGGTGACCCAGAAATCTAGTAGCATAATGGTAAAATAAATCCAGGGTCAGCTATTGACTGCAAAGGGAGATTTTTTTTTTTTTCCTCCAACCCTTTATAATTTGCATATACTTATGTCTCGTCACTGAATGTAGTTTTCCACTCCCAGTGTCATTATTCAAAGGGTGATCGTCCCTTGACTGTATGTTTGTGCCTGTGATAGAATAAACTGTGTTTTATGTTTCTTACTACCCTACACCAATGTCTTGACAAGTGACTGACTGGGTGGGCTAACATGCAAGTGGTTAAGCATAGGACTTGTCTTTAGTATGGGGCTGGTTGCATGACTGTTAGAGTCGGTTGACACTGGGGCGACTTGGGATCCGACTTGAAGTCGTCTCAAGTCGTCTCAAGTCGTCCCAAGTCGCGCTGTCCAGAAAAGCAATGGAAGTGAATGGGAGCGGTGTTAATACACACTACTCATGTCGCTCTGACTTCAGAAGAGGTTCCTGTACTACTTCAATCAGACTTCTAGGCGATTTGTACCCATTGATTTCAATGGAAGTCACTTCCAAGTCTGATCACTGTTTTAATTGAAGCTACTTTCCAGCAAGATAACATACATTTCTCAGGCAAACCCCCTCCCTTCCCTCTCCCAGAGCTGATTGTTGTTTTATTGGCCATTGGAATGTCTCCTGACCTGAAAAGCACTTCAAGTCGTGTTGTAAATCGCCCCAGATCGCCCTGCGGTTCATGCTCAAGTTGTGTTGAAGTTGCTTCTGAAAGTCGTGTCGCCCCAGTGTGAACCGACTATGTTGTGTTTTGAGTCAACTTGATATTTTGTATGATAGACATATATTAGTCACTCTAGAGCTCTAATGAAAGTTGTCAATGAGAAGCAGGATGATTGGGATATGTATTTGGAACCTACATTATTTTCTTTGCCGTCAAAAATGCAAACCACAACATTTTGCCCTTTTTTCAATTGACGTATGGAAGGGAGGCAGTGCCTGTTGACGTGCCGTTTAGTTTTTCCCAACTGTGTTGCAATTCTGTGCTTATATATGCAAACTTTCAGTGGAGTGGAGGTGATTTCAGGATGCAGGGCTTATCTAAGTTTATAGCCTATTCTTTTACTAGACTTATAAAGTCAATACAGCTTTATGCCACGTTGTGCAGCTGCATTTGAGATTTTTTTTTTTATTAACTTTTGTTTAAATGTATATAAAAAAAAAATATTGAAATCACTATCTCTATTTGCATTTTTTTTTTTTTTTTTTTGCTTTTCAAGATCATTCTTCCACATGAGACTAATTTTTCCTTCATGGAGGAAAAGGCGGCTGCAATGGAGATGCTGAAAGCCACGACAAAGGAAAATATCTCAGAACAGACAAATGGAAGCCCATGCTAAAAAAAATGAAAGTATAAAAACATTTATACTGTTAAGCAAGAGGTAATGCTGTTCATGAGAAAACAAAGCGGTAAAGGAAGGATAGAACCGGTAAAGGAGGAAGGATAGAACCAGACTTCAATGGCCCTTACACAATACAGGCAATATCTGGGAAGCTGGTCATTTGTTGAATTCTGATGGAGTTTCTTTAACCACTTAAGGACCGCCGCATGTATATTTACGTCGGCACAATGGCACCGACAGGCACATCAACGTATATATACGTTGGTGCCTTGAGGGGGTTCGGGGGTCCGATCGGACCCCCCCCCCCCCCCGTACATGCGGCGGTTCCGTTAGCTCCGGGAGCGATCCGAGATGAGGGGGCGGCGATTCGTTTTCAGCCACCCCCTCGCTATCGCTCCCAGCCAATGCGCGCGCCCGCCGCCGCCTCTTCCTGTGCTAAGTGTAAACACAGGAAGAGGGAAGTGCTGTGTTCCTCCTCGTGTCGGTCTTTTCGTCCGATGCCGAGGAGAGAACACATCACCAAGTAAGTTGCACCTAACAGTACACTGACACAGGTACACATAGGCACACTTAACCCCTTCCTGTCACCGCCGATCACCCCCCCCCCCAGTCCACTGTAACATTGTGTCACTAAATGCAGTAATCATTTTTTTTTTGATAACTGCATTTAGTGTCAGTGTTACAGTAAAAAGTGTCAGGGCAGTTAGTCTTAGCCCCCTTTAGGTCTAGGGTAGCCCCCAACCCCCCCTAATAAAGGTTTAACCCCTTGATCACTGCCTTAACCCTTTCACCCCCTATTGCCAGTGTCACTAAGCGATCGATTTTCTGATCGCTGTATTAGTGTCACTGTTGCCGCTAGGCAGTTCGTTTTTTTGAGGTTCGCCGCCAGGTTCTATAGCGCTAGGTACCCCCATAAATAAAGTTTTTAACCCCTGATTGCCCCTAGAGTTAACCCTTTCACCAGTGATCACCATATAAGTGTCAGTGGTGACGCAGGTTAGCCAGTTCGTTATTTAGGTTTTTAGAAAGCGTTAGGTTCCCCCATATATTACCTAATAAAGGTTTTAACGCCCTGATTGCCCCCTAGTTAACCCTTTCACCAGTGATCACCGTATAAGTGTAACGGTTGACGCTGGTTAGTTTGCTGTTTATAGCATCAGGGCACCCGCTGTATATAACCCAATAAAGGTTTAACCCCCTGATCGCCCGGCGGGTGATATAAATTACATTTTTGCATCAGTCAGGGTCTGCGTCGCCCCAGGCAGCGTTAGGTTAGTGCCAGTAACGCTTACACCCACTCGCAAAGCATACACCCCCCTTAGTGGTATAGTATCTGAACAGATCGATACCTGATCTGATCAGATCTATACTAGCGTACCCAGCAGTTTAGGGTACCCAAAAACGCATTGTTAGTGGAATCAGCCCAGATACCCGCTAGCACTTGCGTTTTGCCCCTCCGCCCAGCCCAACCCACCCAAGTGCAGTATCGATCGATAACTGTCACTTCAAAAACACATCACACACAACTGCAGCGTTCGCAGAGACAGGCCTGATCCCTGCGATCGCTAACAGTTTTTTTTAAGCGTTTTCTACATTTGCCTTTCTATAGCCAGGTGCTTTTTTTACCCGTGAATCATCACCAGTCTACGACTAAATTTAGAGCCCAAAATGGCAAAGCGGATGTACACTGGTGAAGAGGCTGTTAGGATCATGTGCATGTCGTCAGATGATGATGATGAGGAGGTCACGCATCTGACAGATTCGGGCTCAGAATACGATCCTGTTTACGACAGTGGCTCCATGTCAGATAGCTCTGACGACGGAGTGGTGGTCCCTGCTAAGGCCAGGCGTACCCGACCCCGTTCTGAGGTTGTTGAGGAGCAAGAACCGCAGGACCCTTGTATGGAGCAGAGAGCGAGTACTAGCGCCGCTATTCATTTTGGTGGATTGGCAAGCACCAGCGGCCTAGTACACCCTGGTCGTTCATCCAGCACTGCAGTATCACGTGGTGACGTGGCGAGTCCCATAAGTGCAGTTCAAGCTGGCAAGGTGGCAAGCACAAGTAGTGTCCCGCTGCCACCAAGAAGAGAAAGACAGGCCCGTCGTGCCCATAGTGCCCTTCCTGCAGATCTCGCCTATCCTGATTGGGTCCCCGCCACTTCTGCAGCACCTGTACTTCCCCCATTCACTGGCCAACCCGGAATTCAGGTGGATACAGCGAATTTTACGCCACTTGATTTTTATTCGCTGTATTTCATGGAAGATCTCTATAGATCTATTGTGGACCAGAGTAATTTGTATGCTGGTACCTACATCGCCGCTAATCCCCAGTCCGTCCTTGCCAAAGAATGGAGACCTCTTACGGTTTCCGAATTTAAGACCTTTCTGGGCCTTACCCTCAATATGGGCATACATCCATTTCCTCAATTGCGCATGTATTGGTCCACAGAGCCAATTGACCAAATGCCCATATTCTCTGCTCACATGGCCAGGAAACGATACGAGGCGATCCTGCGGTTCCGGCATTTCAGCGACAATGCACTCTGTCGTCCACGTGGAGACCCTGAATTTGACCTGCTCTACAAAATTCGGCCCCTCATAAACCATTTCAATGAACGTTATGCAGCCTTGTTTAATCCCCAGCAAGTTGTCTGCGTTGACGAGTCCCTGATTAAATTTGCTGGCCGCTTGTCTTTCAAGCAGTTCCTTCCCAGCAAGCGTGCCAGATACGGGGTCAAGCTCTATAAGCTTTGTGACAGGGCAACAGGCTACACATGGAGCTTTAGGGTTTATGAGGGCAAAGATAGTCACGTAGAGCCGGAAGGATGCCCAGATTACATGGGGAGCTCTGGCAAGATTGTCTGGGACTTGGTGTCACCCTTATTCGGAAAGGGGTACAACTTGTATGTGGACAATTATTACAGCAGCGTGCCACTTTTTAGTCACTTGTTTGATCATCAGATTGGAGCATGTGGCACCGTGCGACCTAATCGCCGGGGCTTTCCCCAGCGGCTTGTAGATGCCCGTCTTAAGCTGGGGGCGGGAGCCTGCTGCAGATGTAGTAATTTGCTCGCTGTGAAGTGGCGGGACAATAAGAATGTTTTCATGCTTACCACCCTTCACGCAGACACGACAGTACAAATTCAAACGGCGACTGGTGTTGTGGAGAAACCCCTCTGTGTCCACAAATATAACCAAAATATGGGAGGGGTGGACCTAAACGACCAGTTGATGGCGCCGTATCATATTGCCCGTAAATCGAGACGCTGGTACAAAAAAGTGTCAACATTTATTCCAATTGACTGTTGAATGCTTTTGTGTTATACAAAGCTTCAGGACAGAACGGACCCTTCCTCCAATTCCAGAAGGATATCGTCACAGAACTCCTGTATCCAGGCGGTTCTGCACCTCACCATCCCCTACCAAATGCAGTAAGCCGACTGCATGAGAGGCATTTTATATATGCCCTCGAGAGTACCCCTACCCAAAAAGCCCCCCAAAGATGTCGTGTCTGTAGCAAGCGCGGATTTAGGTGTGACACCCGTTATTTTTGTCCCCGATGTCCTGCCGATCCTGGTCTTTGTATTGGCAAATGTTTTGAACGCTTCCACACACTAGTGAAGTATTAGCGTAGGGCAAAACATATCACAGGCTAGGCACACGTACACAGGGTCTCCCAAGATGCTGTCGCATTTTGAGACCCAAACCTGGAACCGAAAAGTTGAACAGTTACAAAAAAAAGTGTAAAAAAGGAAAAAGTAAAAAAACACAAAAAAAATATAAAATTAAAAAACAAAAATAGTTGTCGTTTTATTATTCTCTCCCTCTCTATTCTCACTCTATTGTTATGCTCTTTTTTACTCTATTTTATTCTGCAAAGTTTTATTGTTATGTTTTTTCATGCTTGCTTTTCAAGTATGTAATTTACTTTACTGTTTTCAGGTACGCCATTCAGCTGTTGGGCAGACTTATTTATCTTGACAGCAACAGCGTTTGCTCCCACGATATATAAAGCCGTGACTCCAGTGCTGTAGGAGGTGATTTCACCACCACAGTTAAAAAAAGAGCATATATGCCGAAGCATGGGGGCATTAGGGGCGGAGGAGCGATTTTGCTCCTAATGCCGCGTACATACGGTTGACATTCCTACGGAGGCTTTCCCGTGGAAAAGTCTAACCATGTGTACACAGCATAGAAAAGTCCAACCTTGTGTACGCGGCATAACTTTTTTGCGGGAGGATGCCCCCATGCTTCGGCATATATATATTAGGCACAGGTTGCGTTAAAAAATGTTTTTCTTTCTCGTACATCACGGGACACAGAGCGGCATATTCATTACTATATGGGTTATATGGAGTACCTTCAGGTGTGGACACTGGCAATCTCAAACAGGAAGTCCCCTCCCTATATAACCCCCTCCCCTAGAGGGAGTCCCTCAGTTTTTTCGCCAGTGTCTTAGGTGTTGGTCACGGAATAGCTTTGCTCCACATCCTTGGGATTAAGGGCGGGCTAACCGGATCTGTCCAAGGAGCCTCAGTGCCAAAGTGGACAGTACCCGGGCCCCAAACCGTGGGGTTTTGCCTATAATGCTCCTCTTTGGAGGGCTGGACCCTGGGCCCAGGACTTGGAGTTTGTAAAAACCATAAGTTCCTGTTTGCCAGGGTGCTATATAGGTCCAGGACAGTGGGTACCTTCATAGGACCCCAGGGCCTGAAGGTCTACTACGCTACCCACGGAGATGGGAGAAGATTGGATCGTTTTGCTGGACAAACATCCTGCAGCATGGAGCAGGTAAGGGGGAGCCTGCGGGACTTGGTTCGACAGCAGGCTCTCCGGGGTAACCTAAAAGGGGGGATAGCCTAAGTATGCTCTGCATGGGCAACCTTGCTCACTATGTCTGAGAGAGACAGGATGACACCTTTTTTCCCCCATCACTAGGTTCCCCTGTCTAAGAATGTGTTGCTAGCTAACCTGCTGCTTTCTTCCTAGGACTAGTAAGGATCCCTAGGGGCCTTTTGGAGAGTCCTACCTGGCCGGGGGTTTGAATCTGCCGCCTGTTTCTGCAGTCCTGAGTCTCCAGCAGCACGGCTCCTCCATGTTCCTCCTGTTCCGGCATACGCGCGCGCGCGCGCACGTCTTATAGACGTTTTTCGCGCCGTTCAGACAGGAGGGCGGGGGGGGGCGTGCCTGCGGCGTCATACAGGGGCGCGCCTTGTGCTGTTATAGATCAGCAGGCATTGTCAGTGCTCAGTCTGAGGCTGATTTCAGAAGGAGAGGACGCAGAGCGGCAGAACAGTGACTCCCGGTGGCGGAAGAGGGGTAGTACATGCTGGACTTTGTTCCAATGCCTTTTTTTTTAAGCCAAGAAATTCCCCTTTTTGCAGCAGGTTGGAGGCTGGCAAACTAAGTTTGGGGTCACTGTATGTTTTTAAAAAAAAAAAAAAAAAAAGAAAATATATATAATATATATTTAAAAAAAAAAAAAAAAAAAAAAGAGAAAAACATACGGGATCTCATCAGTTTTTGGGCATTAGTGATCTATTGTCCCCTAAGCTCTGGTTTTGTACTCCTGGCCACAACAGTCTGTTGTTGTTGGCGGAGTCCCTCGATTTTGTATTATGGCTTCCAAAGGTTCGGGGTCAAAGGGTACAAAAAAGACCAAAAAACAAAGGGGTTCCCCTTCTGATTCTGATGATATGCCGATACTTTCCCCGCAACTTATTAACATAAAGGGCGCCTTGGATGAGCCATTAGGGGGATCTGGTGCGGAGGCTGGCCCAGATCAGCCCAGCCCTGTGTTTATCACAGAGGAGATGCTAGCCGTATCCCTAGGGGGGCTAGAAGAGAGAATAGCAGCATTGATCGCTAGAGCTATTCCTGGTAAGAAACGGGTTAGATCCCCATCACCAAGAGGTGTATCCTCAGATGCTGAGATTCTCTCTCCGGAGGAATTGGAATCACAGGAGGATCAACTAGACCTGAACCAAGAGGGTTCAGGGATTGAGGGATCTGCCTCTGAGGAACCATTTTCAGACTCCCAGACAGAAAGACTGTGGGTACAGTCTTTGATGGACATGGTCCGCTCGGCATTTAGTTTACCATTGCCAGAGCCTCAGGTTCCTCCGGTATCCTCTCTGGGCTCTTTGAAAGCTCCGTTAAGCAACGCAGTGTTTCCGGTCCATCCTCTCTTGGAGGAATTGATCTTTCGGGATTGGGTACGGCCGGACAGGATTTTTCTGCCACCGAAAAGATTTTTGGTCAAAAAGACATTCCGGGGTCCTACATTTAAAAGGCAGCTCTTTCCTGTCTCGGGGCCCTCAAATTCCAGGCAGTATCGACGGCCGCCTGCACGATCCAACGTTAACAGTAGATCGCAGGGACAGGCCCCTGGGGGTAAGAGGCCATGGTATCGCAAGCCGACAAAGACAGCCCCTAAGTCTGCCTTATGAAGGGGCGCCCCCACTCTCGCGGGTGGGGGGAAGGCTTCGTTCTCAGAAGTTTGGGAAGCCAAGATCCCCGACAAATGGGTCCGGGCATCTGTAACCACAGGCTACAGACTGGAGTTTCTAAGGTGTCCTCCGCCTCATTTTCAAGAATCAAGGCTACCAAGGGATCCAGCAAGGAAGGCCTCATTGCTGGCAGCTTTGGATCACCTGCTCTGCCAGGACGTAATAATAGAGGTGCCAGCCCAAGAGCAAGGGCTAGGTTTCTATTCCAATCTCTTTGTCATACCAAAGCCCAACGGCGATGTCAGGCCAATCTTGGACCTAAAGAGGTTAAACGGTTACCTAAGGGTTCGTTCCTTCCGGATGGAATCCATCCGGTCAGCAGCCGCCGCGCTTCAGAAGGACGATTTTCTGGCCTCCATAGACATAAAGGATGCTTACCTTCATGTACCAATCTTTCAGTCGCATCAAAGATTTTTACGCTTCGCGGTGGGGCAGCGACACTTCCAATTCAGGGCGCTCCCCTTCGGGCTGGCCACGGCCCCCGGGTATTCACGAAGATCCTAGCCCCAGTTCTGGCCAATTTAAGGATCCAAGGGGTCACAGTCCTAGCATACTTGGACGACCTTTTAATCATAGATCACTCACGGCCGGGTCTGCAAAAGGCAGTAAACCTCACGGTTCGGTACCTCGAAGAATTCGGCTGGGTCCTAAACCGGGGAAAGTCAGCGTTCCAGCCTACAAAGCAGTTGGAATACCTCGGCATGAGGTTAGACACAGAACAGCAAAGGGTGTTCCTGCCCCTGGTAAAGGTCGAGGCTATCAAGGGGTTGGTTCAGTTGGTTCTAAACAAGAAAAAACCAACTATTCGCCTGTGTATGCGAGTACTAGGCAAGCTAGTGGCCACGTTCGAGGCAGTACCATACGCTCAGATCCACACTCGCGTCCTACAGGCAGCCATTCTAGCAGCCTGGGGCAAGAGGGCACATGCCTTAGAGTCCCCTTTGACGCTATCATCAAGGGTCCGACAAAGCCTGGCCTGGTGGTCGAACCCCCAGAATCTTCTAAAGGGAAAATCCTTCAGCCCTGTTGTCTGGAAGGTAGTTACCACAGACGCCAGCCTGGCAGGCTGGGGGGCGGTCTTCGAGGGGTTCTCTCGCCAGGGAACTTGGGTGAAAGCAGAGAGGCAGCTCCCCATCAATATCTTGGAGATCAGAGCTGCTCGCCTAGCCCTTCTGGCATGGACCTCCAGATTAAAGGGGTTCCCGGTGAGAATCCAGTCAGACAATGCCACGGCGGTGGCATACATAAACCACCAAGGGGGAACCAGGAGTCGGGCCGCTCAGAGGGAGGTGAGCTTGATTTTTCAGTGGGCAGAGGTTCATGTACCCTGCATTTCGGCGATATTCATTCCCGGAGTGGACAACCTGCAGGCAGACTTCTTAAGTCGCCAGAGTCTGTTGCCAGGGGAGTGGTCTCTGCATCCCCAGGTCTTTCAGACAATCTGCCAGAGGTGGGGAATGCCAGACGTAGATATAATGGCATCCAGGTTCAACAAGAAACTAGACAGGTTCGTGTCTCGAGCGAGGGATCCTATGGCCTGCGGAACCGATGCGTTGGTTTGCCCTTGGCATCAATTCAAACTTCTATATGCATTCCCTCCGCTACAGTTACTCCCTCGCCTGTTGCGCAAGATCAGAGTGGAGCACAAGCCAGTCATTCTAGTAGCTCCGGCTTGGCCCCGGAGGACTTGGTACTCACTAGTCCTGAAGATGGCAGTGGGAGACCCTTGGACTCTTCCTCTACAACCAGACCTACTCTCACAAGGCCCGATCCTCCACCCTACATTACAGCGTCTAAATTTGACGGCCTGGAGGCTGAATCCCTGATTCTCAGGGGTAGAGGTCTGTCTAGGCAGGTAATTCCTACCCTGATTAGGGCTAGAAAGCCGGTCTCCAGGGTGATTTATTACAGGGTGTGGAGGAACTACGTAGGCTGGTGTGAATCCAAAAGATGGAATTCCCGCAAATATACTATTGATAGGGTGTTAAGTTTTCTCCAGCTAGGAGTGGATAAAGGCCTGGCACTAAGCACAATCAAGGGACAGATCTCAGCTCTGTCAGTGTGGTTTCAGAGGCCGCTGGCCACCCACTCGCTGGTAAAGACCTTCTTACAGGGGGTCTTGCGTATTAATCCTCCTGTCAAGTCACCAATTTGTCCATGGGACTTAAATCTTGTCCTGTCCACTCTACAGAAACAACCCTTTGAGCCGTTGGCTGAGATTCCTTTAGTCTTACTGACAAGAAAGTTGGTTTTCTTGGTCGCCATAGTTTCGACCAGGAGAGTGTCAGAATTAGCAGCCTTATCGTGTAAGGAACCATATCTCGTTCTGCATAAGGACAGGGCAGTTCTCCGGCCCCATCCTTCCTTTCTACCAAAGGTTATATCCAAATTTCACTTGAACCAGGATTTGGTACTTCCATCCTTCTTTCCAAAACCCACATCTAGAAAGGAGGGGTTGCTGCATACCTTGGATATTGTCCGGGCCATGAAGGCCTATCTTAAAGCTACAGAAAAGATCCGGAAGACAGATGTGTTATTCGTTCTACCAGATGGCCCCAAGAAGGGGCAGGCAGCTGCAAAATCCACCATCTCGAGATGGATTAGACAATTATTCATTCAAGCCTACGGTTTGAAGAGGTTGCCTCCTCCTTTGTCGGTAAAGGCCCATTCTACCAGGGCCATGGGCGCCTCCTGGGCAGCACACCATCAGATCTCTATGGCTCAGATATGCAAGGCAGCGACGTGGTCATCAGTCCACACGTTTACAAAGTTTTATCAACTAGACGTGAGAAGGAATACAGATTCTGCCTTTGGACAGGCAGTACTACAGGCTGCAGTTTGAGATCCTCGGGATCAGAAGCACCCTTGGTTGTAAGAAAGAAAAAAAAAAAAAGTTTGTTCTTGACTAAGTTGGAATTATTATTATTATTATTTGAGTTTACCTCTAAATTGAATCCTTCTTTGGAAGATGTCTCCCTCCCCTCATTAAAGCATTGCTTTCGGACATCCCATATAGTAATGAATATGCCGCTCTGTGTCCCGTGATGTACGAGAAAGAAAAAGGGATTTTTAAATACAGCTTACCTGTAAAATCCTTTTCTTGGAGTACATCACGGGACACAGAGCTCCCACCCCTCTTTTGGGTGACCATTTTGGGAGGCATACTGCTTGCTACAAAACTGAGGGACTCCCTCTAGGGGAGGGGGTTATATAGGGAGGGGACTTCCTGTTTGAGATTGCCAGTGTCCACACCTGAAGGTACTCCATATAACCCATATAGTAATGAATATGCGGCTCTGTGTCCCGTGATGTACTCCAAGAAAAGGATTTTACAGGTAAGCTGTATTTAAAAATCCCTTTATTTTTTACCATGTTTTTTTTATTGGTATTTGCTTTGCAGGTATGGTATGGTAAGATCTTACTGTTATACTGTAATGTTACTTTGTTTTAATGTTAACCATCATTTGCTTAGCAGGTACGCCATTCAGTTGCAGTGCAGATTTATTTAGCGTGACAGCAACAGCGTTTGCTCCCACGATATATATAAAGCTGCGACTCCAACGCTGTAGGAGGTGATTTCACCACCACAGTCCAAAAAAGAGCATATATGCCAAAGCATGGGGGCATTAGGGGTGGAGGAGCGATTTTGTTCCTAATGCCGCGTACATACGGATGACACTCCTACGGAGGCCTTAACCGTGGAAAAGTCTGACCATGTGTACACGGCATAGAAAAGTCCGACCGCGTGTACGCGGCATAACTTTTTTGCGGGAGGATGCCCCCATGCTTTGGCATATATATATGGTGCATGTATGCCCATCATTAGAAGTGGGTGGATGAAGGGAGGTATTCTAATGGTGGGCATACCCACCGATCAATCCATATGTGGAATTACACCCCAAAATACATTCCGCTGCTTCTCCTGAGAACGGGGATACCACATGTGAGACTTTTTGGGAGCCTAGCCACTTATGGAACCCCAAAAACCAATCACCGCCTTCACTCTTTCTAATGGTGTAAATTTTTGATTTCACTCCTCACTACCTATCAGTTTCGAAGGCCATAAAATGTCAAAATAGCACAAAAAAAGACCCCATTTTGGAAAGTAGACACCCCAAGGAAACTGCTGAGAGGCATGTTGAGTCCATAGATTTTTTTTTTTTTTTGTCCAAAGTGATTGAATAATGACAAAAAAAAAAAAAAATTCAAAAAGTTGTCACTAAATGATATATTGCTCACACATGCCATGGTTATATGTGGAGTTGCACCCTAAAATACGTTCTGCTGCTTCTCCTGAGTACGGGGATACCACATGTTTTGGACTTTTTGGGAGCCTAGCCGCGTACGGGACCCCGAAAACCAAGCAACGCCTTCAGCATTTCTAAGGGCGCAAATTTTTGATTTCACTCCCCACTACCTATCAGTTTCAAAGGCCATAAAATGCCAAAATAGCACAAAACCCCCCAAATGACCCCATTTTGGAAAGTAGACACCCCAAGCTATTTGCTGAGAGGACTTTTGAGTCCATGGAATATTTAATTTTGTTGCCCCAAGTGATTGAATAATGACCACAAAAAAAAAAAAATGTACAAAACATTGTCACTAAATTATATATTTCACACATGCCATGGTTATATGTGGAATTGCACCCCAAAATACATTCTGCTGCTTCTCCTGAGTACGGGGATACCACATGTGTGGGACTTTTTGGGAGCCTAGCCGCGTACGGGACCCCAAAAACCAATCACCGCCTTCAGGCTTTCTAAGGGTGTAAATTTTTGCTTTCACTCCTCACTACCTCACTACCCATCACAGTTTCGAAAGCCATAAAATGTCAAAATAGCACAAAAAACAAACAAATGACCCCATTTTGGAAAGTAGACACCCCAAGGAAACTGCTGAGAGGCATGTTGAGTCCATAGATTTTTATTTTTTTTGTCCAAAGTGATTGAATGACAAAAAAAAAAAAAATCAAAAAGTTGTCACTAAATGATATATTGCTCACACATGCCATGGTTATATGTGGAGTTGCACCCCAAAATACATTCTGCTTCTCCTGAGTACGGGGATACCACATGTTTGGGACTTTTTGGGAGCCTAGCCGCGTACGGGACCCCGAAAACCAAGCAACGCCTTCAGCATTTCTAAGGGCGCAAATTTTTGATTTCACTCCTCACTACCTATCACATTTTTAAAGGCCATAAAATGCCAAAATCGCACAAAACCCCCTCAAATGACCCCATTTTGGAAAGTAGACACCCCAAGCTATTTGCTGAGAGGCATGTTGAGTCCATGGAATATTTAATTTTTTTGCCCCAAGTGATTGAATAATGACCAAAAAAATAAATAAAAATAAATGTACAAAACATTGTCACTAAATTATATATTTCTCACACATGCCATGGTTATATGTGGAATTGCACCCCAAAATACATTCTGCTGCTTCTCCTGAGTACGGGGATACCACATGTGTGGGACTTTTTGGGAGCCTAGCCGCGTACGGGACCCCAAAAACCAAGCACCGCCTTCAAGATTTCTAAGGACATAAATTTTTGATTTCACTCACACAAATCTTGAAGGCAGTGATTGGTTTTCGGGGCCCCGTACGCGGCTAGGCTCCCAAAAAGTCCCACACATGTGGTATCCCTGTACTCAGGAGAAGCGGCAGAATGTATTTTGGGGTGCAATTCCACATATGCCCATGGCATGTGTGAGAAATATATCATTTAGTGACAAAGTTTTGTAATTTTTTTTTTTAGGTCATTATTCAATGACTTGGGGCAAAAAAATAAAATATTCCATGGACTCAACATGCCTCTCAGCAAATAGCTTGGGGTGTCTTCTTTCCAAAATGGGGTCATTTGGGGGGGTTTTGTGCTATTTTGGCATTTTATGGCCTTCGAAACTGTGATAGGTAGTGAGGAGTGAAATCAAAAATTTGCGCCCTTAGAAATGCTGAAGGCGGTGCTTGGTGTTTGGGGCCCCATACGTGGCTAGGCTCCCAAAAAGTCCCAAACATGTGGTATCCCCATACTCAGAAGAAGCAGCAGAATGTATTTTGGGGTGCAACTCCACATATAACCATGGCATGTGTGAGCAATATATCGTTTAGTGACAACTTTTTGTAAACTTTTTTTTTTTTTTGTCATTCAATCACTTGGGACCAAAAAAAAAAATATTCAATGGACTCAACATGCCTCTCAGCAGTTTCCTTGGGGTGTCTACTTTCTAAAATGGGGTCATTTGGGGGGGTTTTGTACTGCCCTGCCATTTTAGCACCTCAAGAAATGAGATAGGCAGTCATAAAATAAAAGCTGTGTAAATTCCAGAAAATGTACCCTAGCTTGTAGACGCTATAACTTTTGCGAAAACGAATAAATATACGCTTATTGCGATTTTTTTTTTTTTTTTTTTTTTTTTTTTTTTTTTTTTTTTTTACTAAAGACATGTGGCTGAATACATTTTGGCCTAAATGTTTGACTAATTTAGTTTATTCGATATTTTTTACTTGTTATAAGAAAAATCATTTTTTTTCAAAATTTTCTGTCTTTTTGCGTTTATATCGCAAAAAATAAAAATCGCAGATGCGATCAAATACCATCAAAAGAAAGCTTTATTTGTGGGAAGAAAAGGACGCAAATTTTGTTTCGGTATAACATTGCATGACCGTGCAATTACCAGTTAAAGCGACGCAGTGGAAAATTGTAAAAACACCTTGGGTCTTTAGCCTGCATATTGGTCCGGGTCTTAAGTGGTTAAAGAAAAAAAAAATGTTGACCACCTAAAGCATGGGTGCTCAACCTGTGGCCCTCCAACTATTGCGGAACTAAAAGTCCCATGAGGCATTGCAAGGCTGACAGTTACAAGCATGACTCCCAAAGGCAGAGGCATGATGGGACCTGCAGTTTCTCAACAGCTGGAGTGCCACAGGTTGAGCACCCGTGACCTAAAGCCTTTCCTGAGGCCAAAAAATTAGGACAAGGAAGGTGATGATAAAGCTATGGAGACACCTAAAGGTCACAGCTGTACCAATACCCCTCTACAGAGACCTTCTGTCATAAGCTATGCTCCAGAAGTACAGAACGATAACACGATGGTCACTATTGAGGTACAAGCAAACTCAGTATCTGCTTAAGATGTATGTAAATCTATAATTGGTTTTGTTCCCACCACAATTTGTCACTGTTTAACCTCCATGCAGTATACAATTGTATTCATGGTTTATACATTTAATTGAATGTCAATCTTGAATTTTAAGCCCTCTATAGATACTTCTCCAAATGTTGTGTGTACCATTAAGAGGTAGTTTTAGATGGCTTGACCCCGTTGGTCATATGTTTGGCCATGCCCTGTTGGTATGGCCTTTTTTGAGTTTGTGGGTAAAGTTACCACTGTTTGGCATTGTTTTACGGCACTCTTGCTAGTTTGAACCTGTTGGTCGGCCATGCCCTGTTGGCATGGCCTTCTTTATAGTTTGTGCTTAGAGTAGCCATTGTTTGGCATAGTTTTCTTGCATTCCTTTGCTACAATGACCACATTGGTCAATTTTGCCTTTGCTAGAATTTTGCCAATCCGGATTTTCCTATAAATTTGCTAATCTTTGGAAATGTACGCTAATCACTTTTTTTTTTATTTATTTTTTTCGCTGCCTCCCCAGTTCAAGTGTTATGGCAGAAAGAAGACCAGAAGTCACTGGTCTGGGCCCTTACCCACTGTTTCTCATTTCAAACACTGCATGCAACAAATTGGCTGGTAGATGAGGTAAGAAACTATTTCACTACTGGTAAAATGTATTGAAGTCAACTGTGTTCTTATAGAGATTTTCTTTTGTATCAAATACAGGTAATTGACGCTTACCTATATCATATAGTTAAAAACCAGCTGGCAAGTGTGACTTCTGTGAACTGTGTGTGCTTGTGTTTTCTTTATTGTTCAGCATGATCATTTTAGATTTATTATTACACAGAAATCTATTTATTTGTCAAATTTGTGCAGTTGTTGCAAGTACGTTGTTCAATGGGCAAATGCACAAACTTGGAAAGGTGGGTTACTCATCGTGGTTACAGCTACCGTATTTATCGGCGTATACCGCACACTTTTTTCCCCTTAAAGTAAGGGAAAAATCGTGGGTGCGTGATATACGCCGATACCCGCTTCCCGTGCTCATTTTGAACTGAGCCGCCGACATATACCGAGTGCAGTACACTCGGGTACATTTGGCCAGGCTTGGCTTCGCTCGTAGTCACGCTCTGTGACACTTATGCGTAAGAAGGCGAGCGTGCCAGAGAGTACTGCGCTCGGTATATGTCGGTGGAGGCTTCAAACTGAGCACGGGAAGCGGGCATTCGACACGGACAGCGCTGGAGAAGCTGGGAGGACACCACCAAGGCCGCAGACGGATGCCGGCCGATGGACACCGGGCAAGACACCAAAAATGTAAGTAATAAAATGTTATAACATTTTTTTTTTCATGAATTTCGGAGCTACCTTAAGTGGGCGCGCCATAAACGGGAGCGCGCAATATCCCGATAAATACGGTATATCTAAGAAATTTTTCACATTGATAACCACCTAAGGACCGCCGCATGTACATTTAAGTCGGCAGAATGGCACGGACAGGCACATGAACGTACCTGTACGAGGCTGCCTTGTCCGGGGTCCGATTGGGACCCCCTCCCCCCGGTACATGCGGCGATCCGGGACAAGGGGGTGGTGGTTCGTTTCTGTCCGCCCCCTCCGGATCGATCCCTCTGGGAAGAGGAAAGTGATGTAATCTCTGCTCTCGTCGGTATTTTTAACCGCCGCTGAGGAGAGATCACATCACAGTGAGTCTGCACAACACTACACTGACACCCGTACACGCAGGCACAATAACCCCTTGCGATTACCCCCCACCCCCCCTGTCCGTGTCACTGAATGCAGTGATCATATATGTACTGATCACTGCATTTAGTGTCAGTGTGACAGGCAGTTAGTGTTAGGTCCAGGGTAGCCCCCGTACCCTCCCAATAAAGTTAACCCCTTGATCACCGCCCTAGTTAACCCGTTCACTCCCTATTGCCAGTGTCACTAAGCGATCATTTTTCTGATCGCTGTATGTGTCACTGTTCCCGCTAGGTAGCTATTTTTTTTTTTTACTAAAGACATGGTGGCTGAATACATTTTGGCTTAAATGTTTGACTAAAATTTAGTTTATTTGATTTTTCTTATAACAAAAAGTAAAACATTTTTTTTTCAAAAATGTCACTTTTTGTATATAGCGCAAAAATAAAAATCGCAGAGGTGATCAAATACCACCAAAAGAAAGCTCTTTGTGGGAAGAAAAGGATCCGAATTTTGTTTGAGCCATGTCGCACGACCGCGCAATTGTCTGTTAAAGCGACGCAGTGCCGAATTGTAAAAACTAGTAAAGGAAAAAATGTTGCGCTTGTTGAAATTAGAAAAAAGAAGCAGCGATCAGAAAGATGTTATACCACATCAAACAATATGTAAAAAGAAAAAAGATCGTGCTAAAAATTTAAATGAAAATTAAATAAGTCCGTGAGACAATATATTCAGATAAAATTGGTTGGATATAGTCCGTGAGGCAGTATATTCAGATAAATGTTAATCACAAGATAACAGTCCACCAAAAGAAAATTCGTAGATAATCTCCACCAGGTGCAAAGCAGTTTCACACTAAAACGGTGCCAGAAAGGTAAGAACCTCCACCACAATGATATATGTACTCTTACCAGATAAAAATGATCCCTGGTTAGAGGAGATCATATAGAGCGTGGTAAGAGACTGGGATCGAGGATGGCCGGGATGATCAGTGTCCTTGTTTAGGTGAATAGCACTCCCCAAAACATCGATCCGAGGGTATGTAAAAATAAAAAGCTCACATAGTGTAAAATCCTTATTTATTATATAAAAGGCAAAAAAAAAAAAAAGATGCACTTACAATCTTGTTGATATGTAGAGCGTTTGAAAAGAAGCCGGCCGGCTTAGGAATACACAGCCTGTATCCGGGTAGAGAAAAGCGCGGTGACGTCAGGACGCCGCCTCCCTACGTTTCGTCACGACAGGACTTGGTCACGGGATAACAGGCGGCGTCCTGAATCACCGCGTAAATACACACAAACATGGTATGCAGCCTCGATGTGGTGAAAACATTCGACCCGATTTCGGACATCTTTGTTACTGGAAAACCCATTGGTTATAATGAATAACCTAGGCCAAGTAAGGGAACCGATGAAAACGGATAAACTGACCATGTACATTAAAGGTAAAATTAAAAGAAAACGAGGAAAAAAGGAAAAACAGAAGGACTTAGTCCTTTCCATAAACGCTTTCTCTCTATCTGTCAAAGTGTGTTGACTTTTAAATAAACACTATGGCACCAAGAGCATTAATACCAGTGCAGAAAATGCAAACAGCACTGCAGCAATACCGTGTCGCATAGCTGTGAATGTAAAATAAAAAGTTATTAAAATATGTTACAAATAATTGTAACGCAGCCAATCAATTCTGTATGATCTACTTGATCGATGAATAAATGGATATATATGAAAACCGAAAAAAACGAGTATCATTTAATATACCCGTATAGACGGCACCAAAATATTCGGGCATCACAGGAAAAATAAAAAATTACATAAAACATCTTCAATAAATCTGACAATTTAAAAAATTGCTGGCTAGACACCACATCGAGCTCGCATCTTTTCAAAATTGCAACAATCTTAATAAAAAATAATAAATGAAATTTGTGTAAAAAATGAAATTTATATAAAAAAAGGACTCAAAAGGTTTATAGAAAGAGGGTATCACTGACTATAGTAATTATGAATTAGCCAAAAAGCAGTTAACGTCCACTTCTATATTTAGGCCATAGGGCGTATAACACTTTAATTTATGGACCCAAGACATCTCCAACCTGGAAATGGTTCGCACCAAATGGCTTCCTCTCCAGTGGGGACTAAATTTATCTATCCCTACAAAAATGGTATTGTCAGGATTTTTTTGATGTACAGTCAGGTAGTGTTTAGATACAGAATGTTTAGTGTACCCTAAACAAATATTATGGATATGCTCATTTAAGCGGACCTGTAAAGGACGTTTAGTCCGGCCTACATATTGGAGCCCACAAGGACACTGGAGCATATAGACCACCCCTGCTGTAGAACATGTAATGAAGGGTCTAATAACATAGCTTTTCGAAGTGCACGAAGAACTAAACATTGTAGTTCTTCTGCATTTGAGGCCATTAAGTGAACAAACCTGACATTTACCACATTTGTAATACCCTGTAAGGCCAGGAAGAAATTTGGAGTCCATACTTGGTGGATTCAGGATGTTAGGGGCTAATTTGTCCTTTAGGGAAGGTGCCCCCCTGAAAACGACCTGTGGCCTGTCTGGCAAAATGCCCCCCAGGATCTTGTCACTTTTCAGGATGTACCAATGTTTGCCCACTATATGCTTGATATTCGCATGTTGGCAAGATTAATTGGTAATGAAAGGGTTACGAAACTTGTCTTTAGCCTTAGTTGTCCCCACAGTCAGTAAATCACTTCTATTAACTTCATGGACAGCAGCTAGGGTGGTAGTCAAAAAATCATCTGAGTAACCTTTTTCTAGAAAGCGTTTGGTGAGAAGGTCAGCTTGCTCCACAAATGTGGTATCCTCGGTACAGTTACGCTTCAACCGAAGATATTGGGTTTTAGGCACCGATCTGAGCCACGATGCATGGTGGCAACTATTTTTTGGGATAAATGCATTTCTGTCAGTGGCCTTGAAAAATGTTGATGTAACAAAACCACCGTTGGTGACAGAAATGGTCAGATCTAAAAAAATTAATCTTATCCCGGCTCACCTCTCGACTTAAGTGGATACATCTGTCATTGACATTCAGAGCATCCAACAATTGCATCAAGTCGTCCTCGGTGCCATCCCAAAGGAGGAGGATGTCGTCTATGTATCTGGCCCACAGAAAAATCTGGGGTTTAGACTCAACACAGACGACATCCTCCTCCCATTTGGCCATGAAGAGGTTTGCCAAACTGGGGGCATACTTAGCCCCCATGGCAACACCTCTGTCCTGCCTATAAAATTGGCCGTTAAACCAAAAATAATTGTGAGAAGCAGCGTACTCTAACAATTCCATAATAAACAGGACCTGTTGGTTAGGAAGGTCTGAATCTCTTTTCAAAAAATGTGAAACTGCTTCCAGGCCTAATTGATGGGGGATCACAGTATATAGTGAGGTTACATCTGCTGTAACCATCAGCAGGTTGGCAGGAGGTGTAAGGTCCTTCAGTAAGTTAATGATATGTCTCGTATCCTTGACATATGATGGCATGTTAAGCACTAAAGGTTGTAAATAAAAATCAATGTACTTGCCTACCCGGGAGGTAATGGAATCAATTCCACTAACTATAGGCCGTCCCGGGGGGCAAGTGGGGTTCTTATGTACCTTTGGGAGGTAATAAATAATTGGGGTCCGAGGGGACTCAGGGATCAAAAAGGCCTTTTCTTTCTTAAGAATATTGAGGGCAAACCCTTTTGTGACAAGTTTAGTCAACCTTTTTTTATATTTATTACCCGGATCCAGCAGTAAGGGGGTATAGGTGTCCGTATCAGCCAATATACGGTACATCTCTTGCATGTAATCCTCTTTGTTGAGGACCACAATGCCCCCCCCTTTGTCCGCCGGGCGGATAATCAAATTTTTATTGGCACACAATGATTCAATGCCTAATTCAATATGTTGTTTATTCCTCACATTTTTGACTTTAATATCCTCCAAATCTTTCAAAGTCAGGTCTCTGAAGACCTTTAATGAGGGTGCCAAATGGCCAGGAGGATTTTAGGTAGAGGCATTGGATAACCCTGAATGGACATAATTCTGCAAGAACGTTCTGGAGGGATTTAAAGGGTTAGAAGCGATATGACGTTGGACACTAAGCTTTCTGACATACTTATGTATGTCCATGTATGTGGTGAATTTATTTAAATTCTTGGGAGGAGCAAATTTCAGTCCTTTATCTAGGACTGCCAATTCAGGACCAGTTAAAGGGTGGGTGCTAAGATTGAAAATGCCCTCACCTATTACATTCTCGCTCTTTTGGGACTGAATACGCCACCCCCCTCTGGTCCCTCTTTTAGTTCTCCCAGCCTTTATCTTGTGATTAACATTTATCTGAATATACTGCCTCACGGACTATATCCAACCAATTTTATCTGAATATATTGTCTCACGGACTTTTATTTAATTAATTTTAATTTTTAGCGCGATCTTTTTTCTTTTTACATATTGTTTGATGTGGTATAACATCTTTCTGATCGCTGCTTTTTTCTAATATTAACAAGCGCAAACATTTTTCCTTTACTATTTACGTCGATATACAGATTATTGCTGCTGTTGTACTTTTATCACTTAATTGTTATTCGTTCTTCTGTTTTTTGCACGGTGGAACGATGGATATATTTGAATTTAGAGCCAACCGTGTTGTTAATACGGAGGGAGTGTTGGAGACCTTTAAAGAGGGGGATGGTGACTTGGGGGGCCTTTTTATGAGGCTTAAAAACCTCACTGTTTCTGAGTTACATACTCAGTGGGATATTGTCTTTTTAGACACATATTTAAAACAACAAATGGTACCCCGTAGCCTTCGTTGGGAAATCGCCCCCCAAAAAGGAGAAACTGACTTAAATGGTTGGTACAAATATTTTAACGATGCTGGCTTGGGCCTTAAGTTTTTGGGAGAGCGCAAGACATGTAAATTAAGCAGGCTAGATGACGAAATTAAGTTAAAGAGAAACTTATTCCATTCATGACATCTGATGAGTATCTAGAAAGATCTAAGAACCTGCTTAAACTATTAGAAAAAGAGGAGAAAGAACAAAAAAATAAAAAGAAAAAGAAATATAATAGGGACATTGGTGATTATCATTCACATATGATTTTCGAATGGCAGAGAAAACTTTTAGCAGAAGAACAGGGTTTGTCTAATCCAGCTATGGACACAATTCCTCCAGCTATGTACCCTAGTGGCATGGCCGGTGTTCCTGTCTATTCTAATGTCGTGGGTGGATTTCAGGAGCGGCCTGCAACTAATGGCACCCCGGGTAGACACCCTAAAAAGGGTAAACGACCCCCCGTCACCCTTCCTAACAACATGGGAACCAACGGAGGAGGACAGAGAGGGATTCATTTCCCTCCCCCGGGTTTCCGCTCTCGAGGTGGGACATATCCAATCTCAGGAAATAGGGGTACCCGGGGCAGAGGTGGGCAGTTTCGCCAATTGACACCTGGTAATCATTCAGGTGGCAACCAACCAAGTAGTCAATACCACGACCACCTAAGGCCAACTCAAACCAGAGTGACCAATTACAACTCCTTGCCAGTCTATAGAGACAATGATGTTGTTCACTACACAGGCGACTATGAAGTGGGGTACAATGTGTTAACACACAACAGTTTTTTGCCCTTAAGTAATAGTGGAGATTCGGGAAGTGGGGTTTACCAGACCCCGGTGGCAACTTATGAAGATATTGGTGCCAGTGGGGGACATTACTCCTTTGAGGACATCCAATTGGAAGGTCAAGGACAACCACAATGGGGTTTTCCCCGCGTAGGACAAGGCATAAAAAGGCTGGGAGAACTAAAAGAGGGACCAGAGGGGGGTGGCGTATTCAGTCCCAAAAGAGCGAGAATGTAATAGGTGAGGGCATTTTCAATCTTAGCACCCACCCTTTAACTGGTCCTGAATTGGCAGTCCTAGATAAAGGACTGAAATTTGCTCCTCCCAAGAATTTAAATAAATTCACCACATACATGGACATACATAAGTATGTCAGAAAGCTTAGTGTCCAACGTCATATGGCTTCTAAATCTTTTAATCTCTCCAGAACGTTCTTGCAGAATTATGTCCATTCAGGGTTATCCAATGCCTCTACCTATAATCCTCCTGGCCATTTGGCACCCTCATTAAAGGTCTTCAGAGACCTGACTTTGAAAGATTTGGAGGATGTTAAAGTCAAAAATGTGAGGAATAAACAACATATTGAATTAGGCATTGAATCATTGTGTGCCAATAAAAATTTGATTATCCGCCCGGCGGACAAAGGGGGGGGGGGCATTGTGGTCCTCAACAAAGAGGATTACATGCAAGAGATGTACCGTATATTGGCTGATACGGACACCTATACCCCCTTACTGCTGGATCCGGGTAATAAATATAAAAAGAGGTTGACTAAACTTGTCACAAAAGGGTTTGCCCTCAATATTCTTAATAAGAAAGAAAAGGCCTTTTTGATCCCTGAGTCCCCTCGGACCCCAATTATTGCCTCCCAAAGGTACATAAGAACCCCACTTGCCCCCCGGGACGGCCTATAGTTGGTGGAATTGATTCCATTACCTCCCGGGTGGGCAAGTACATTGATTTTTATTTACAACCTTTAGTGCTTAACATGCCTTTATATGTCAAGGATACGAGACATATCATTAACTTACTGAAGGACCTTACACCTCCTGCCAACCTGCTGATGGTTACAGCAGATGTAACCTCACTATATACTGTGATCCCCCATCAATTAGGCCTGGAAGCAGTTTCACATTTTTTGAAAAGAGATTCAGACCTTCCTAACCAACAGGTCCTGTTTATTATGGAATTGTTAGAGTACGCTGCTTCTCACAATTATTTTTGGTTTAACGGCCAATTTTATAGGCAGGACAGAGGTGTTGCCATGGGGGCTAAGTATGCCCCCAGTTTGGCAAACCTCTTCATGGCCAAATGGGAGGAGGATGTCGTCTGTGTTGAGTCTAGACCCCAGATTTTTCTGTGGGCCAGATACATAGACGACATCCTCCTCCTTTGGGATGGCACCGAGGACGACTTGATGCAATTTTTGGATGCTCTGAATGTCAACGACAGAGGTATCCACTTAAGTCGAGAGGTGAGCCGGGATAAGATTAATTTTTTAGATCTGACCATTTCTGTCACCAACAGTGGTTTTGTTACATCAACATTTTTCAAGGCCACTGACAGAAATGCATTTATCCCAAAAAATAGTTGCCACCATGCATCGTGGCTCAGATCGGTGCCTAAAAGCCAATATCTTCGGTTGAAGCGTAACTGTACCGAGGATACCACATTTGTGGAGCAAGCTGACCTTCTCACCAAACTCTTTCTAGAAAAAGGTTACTCAGATGATTTTTTGACTACCACCCTAGCTGCTGTCCATTAAGTTAATAGAAGTGATTTACTGACTGTGGGGACAACTAAGGCTAAAGACAAGTTTCGTAACCCTTTCATTACCAATTACTCTTGCCAACATGCGAATATCAAGCATATAGTGGGCAAACATTGGCACATCCTGAAAAGTGACAAGATCCTGGGGGGCATTTTGCCAGACAGGCCACAGGTCGTTTTCAGGGGGGCACCTTCCCTAAAGGACAAATTAGCCCCTAACATCCTGAATCCACCAAGTATGGACTCCAAATTTCTTCCTGGCCTTACAGGGTATTACAAATGTGGTAAATGTCAGGTTTGTTCCCTTAATGGCCTCAAATGCAGAAGAACTACAATGTTTAGTTCTTCGTGCACTTCGAAAAGCTATGTTATTAGACCCTTCATTACATGTTCTACAGCAGAGTTGGTCTATATGCTCCAGTGCCCTTGTGGGCTCCAATATGTAGGCAGGACTAAACGTCCTTTACAGGTCCGCTTAAATGAGCATATCAATAATATTTGTTTAGGGTACACTAAACATTCTGTATCTAAACACTACCTGACTGTACATCAAAAAAATCCTGACAATACCATTTTTGTAGGGATAGATAAATTTAGTCCCCACTGGAGAGGCAGCCATTTGGTGCGAATCATTTCCAGGTTGGAGATGTCTTGGGTCCATAAATTAAAGTGTTATACGCCCTATGGCCTAAATATAGAAGTGGACGTTAACTGCTTTTTGGCTAATTCATAATTACTATAGTCAGTGATACCCTCTTTCTATAAACCTTTTGAGTCCTTTTTTTATATAAATTTCATTTTTTACACATTTCATTTATTATTTTTTATTAAGATTGTTGCAATTTTGAAAAGATGCGAGCTCGATGTGGTGTCTAGCCAGCAATTTTTTAAATTGTCAGATTTATTGAGGATGTTTTATGTAATTTTTATTTTTCCTGTGATGCCCGAATATTTTGGTGCCGTCTATACGGGTATATTAAATGATACTCGTTTTTTTCGGTTTTCATATATATCCATTTATTCATCGATCAAGTAGATCATACAGAATTGATTGGCTGCGTTACAATTATTTGTAACATATTTTAATAACTTTTTATTTTACATTCACAGCTATGCGACACGCGGTATTGCTGCAGTGCTGTTTGCATTTTCTGCACTGGTATTAATGCTCTTGGTGCCATAGTGTTGTTTGTTTAAAAGTCAACACACTTTAGACATCACTTAGTGGGAAGATAGCGTTTATGGAAAGGACTAAGTCCTTCTGTTTTTCCTTTTTTCCTTTTTTCCTCGTTTTCTTTTAATTTTACCTTTAATGTACATGGTCAGTTTATCCGTTTTCATCGGTTCCCTTACTTGGCCTAGGTTATTCATTATAACCAATGGGTTTTCCAGTAACAAAGATGTCCGAAATCGGGTCGAATGTTTTCACCACATCGAGGCTGCATACCATGTTTGTGTGTATTTACGCGGTGATTCAGGACGCCGCCTGTTATCCCGTGACCAAGTCCTGTTGTGACGAAACGTAGGGAGGCGGCGTCCTGACGTCACCGCGCTTTTATCTACCCGGATACGGGCTGTGTATTCCTAAGCCGGCCGGCTTCTTTTCAAACGCTCTACATATCAACAAGATTGTAAGTGCATCTTTTTTTTTTTTTTTTGCCTTTTAGATAATAAATAAGGATTTTACACTGTGAGCCCTTTATTTTTACATGCCCTCGGATCGATGTTTTGGGGAGTGCTATTCACCTAAACAAGGACACTGATCATCCCGGCCATCCTCGATCCCAGTCTCTTACCACGCTCTATATGATCTCCTCTAACCAGGGATCATTTTTATCTGGTAAGAGTACATGTGGAAGACGGGGCCGCAGGCGTGCCTGAGTTTGTAGGAGGAGTCGGAGGGCTATTTATCCCTCCTCCCCTCTAATATCCGGCGTCGGTGGGGTTTCTGGGTAGCCGCGTCACTTCCGGGTTCTGCACGTGTGATGGTTCTCTCCCAGGGCTCATGCCAGATTTTAGTAAGGGGGGGACCGCCCGCTACCTGCCACCTTTCTTCGTGCTGCATCTAGGGGGGGTAGGAGCGCTCCCCCGGTCCACATCGCTCGGAGTCCACTGTGCTATCCTCGCCGGGCTACACGCAGGCACTGCCCCCCTTTTTTACTGGCGCTCACGCCGAGCTGGGGGGGAGGGGGGTTATTGCCCGCTCACAGTCCCAGAGCTCTCGCCAGGCATCCACCACGTACAGGGCGTTGCTCACGCCGAGGGGGGCACGCTGCCTGAGCTCCATCTGCCATTGAGGAGGCCACCGGTTTCCCAGTACTCGTGCCGGGGGAGGGGGGGCCGCAATGACACTGCCAGGGCTCCAGCTATTGGGAGGGGGCCGCCCGCCGCTTCTCCCGGCACTCGCGCCGGGAGAGGGGGGGGGCCGCGCTTGCACACACGGCCAGGGCTCCAGCTGTTGTGAGGGGGCCGCCCGCTGCTTCTCCCGGTACTCACGCCGGGGGAGGGGGGGCGCACTCTGACCGGTGTGCATCGGCCGGATCCCTGCTGCTGATCCATCCATGTGCGGCTGCATGCAGGCAGCCGATGGCTTACAGTTCAGCCTGGGGGAGGGGGGGGGGACTGCTGCTTGCAAACACCTTTGTAAGTCTCACCTGTTCCTGGATGTGTCCTGGCACAGCTCTATGGGCCAGGGGGCCAAGCTGAGGGGGTCTGGCGTGCTAATCAGGCTTCCTTGGGGGTCACAGTTCAAGGGGAGGGGGGGGTGTAGTTCAGCGGGGGGTGGGGGTCATCGCAATTTTTGTCTCACTTGGTCATCTCATGGCGGTGGTTAGTAACATGTTTCTGTCATAGCTTGTGCTACCATGGCAGTATGTTCGGTCATAGCGGTTTCTGTCAGCAGTATGTTTTCTGTCGTAGCGTTCTGTCAGCGGTATGTTTCTGTCATAGCGTTCTGTCAGCAGTATGTGTCTGTCATAGCGTTCTGTCAGCAGTATGTTTTCTGTCATAGCGTTCTGTCAGCAGTATGGTTTCTGTCAGCAGTATGGTTTCTGTCGGCAGTATGGTTTCTGTCATAGCGGTTTCTGTCAGCAGTATGTTTTCTGTCGTAGCGTTCCTGTTAGCCTCTACGAGTACTCTGTCCTGTGTCTCAGCCTCAGCGGTTCTGCAGCGGTTCTGTCAGTATGTTTTTGTCTCAGCGGTTCTGTCAGTATGTTTTTGTCTCAGCGGTTCTGTCAGTATGTTTTTGTCTCAGCGGTTCTGTCAGTATGTTTTGTCTCAGCGGTTCTGTCAGTATGTTTTTGTCTCAGCGGTTCTGTCAGTATGTTTTTGTCTCAGCGGTTCTGTCAGTATGTTTTTGTCTCAGCGGTTCTGTCAGTATGTTTTTGTCTCAGCGGTTCTGTCAGTATGTTTTTGTCTCAGCGGTTCTGTCAGTATGTTTTGTCTCAGCGGTTCTGTCAGTATGTTTTGTCTCAGCGGTTCTGTCAGTATGTTTTGTCTCAGCGGTTCTGTCAGTATGTTTTTGTCTCAGCGGTTCTGTCAGTATGTTTTTGTCTCAGCGGTTCTGTCAGTATGTTTTTGTCTCAGCGGTTCTGTCAGTATGTTTTTGTCTCAGCGGTTCTGTCAGTATGTTTTTGTCTCAGCGGTTCTGTCAGTATGTTTTTGTCTCAGCGGTTCTGTCAGTATGTTTTGTCTCAGCGGTTCTGTCAGTATGTTTTGTCTCAGCGGTTCTGTCAGTATGTTTTGTCTCAGCGGTTCTGTCAGTATGTTTTGTCTCAGCGGTTCTGTCAGTATGTTTTGTCTCAGCGGTTCTGTCAGTATGTTTTGTCTCAGCGGTTCTGTCAGTATGTTTTGTCGTAGCATTCTGGCAGCAGCATGTTTCTGTCGTAGCATGTTTTCTGTCGTAGCATGTTTTCTGTCGTAGCATGTTTTCTGTCGTAGCATGTTTTCTGTCGTAGCATGTTTTCTGTCGTAGCATGTTTTCTGCCGTAGCATGTTTTCTGCCGTAGCATGTTTTCTGCCGTAGCATGTTTTCTGCCGTAGCATGTTTTCTGCCGTAGCATGTTTTCTGCCGTAGCATGTTTTCTGCCGTAGCATGTTTTCTGCCGTAGCATCAGCTTGCACCAGTGGCCGTTCTAGCCTTGTTCATTTCCATCGCATCTCTGGGTCTGTCACGTCTGGCTACGCATTGGGTTTCATTTCACGGGCAGGACTACCCACCACGGTCTGTGGGTGCACGGGTCCTCAGTGTTCTGCTGTGCAGCAGGTCACTTGCACTCATGCACGTTATTCACGGGGGGGGGGGGGGGGGTCGTCGGGTTCTTTGACATGCTGGGGTCCCTCCGTCACTGCCATGTCTTCATACTTGGGTAGGCACAGAGGGGGTTGTGTTTCTGTTGGGGGTCCTGCTCCAGCGTGGTTTGGTCACATAGCTTGTCGGTGCTATGCAGTCACAGCACGCATACAGCCTTGTAGCTTTATTTGTTTTCTTTGTCTCGTCATATTGTTCTTTCGGGTATAGTTAGCCAGGGTGCGCATCTCAGGATCTGTCACGTCTACAGATCCATACGGGCTGAGGTTTCGTTTTTAAATGATTGTTGACCACAATCTTCTCGCCTGTATAACATACGTCATACGTGCACGTTCATTCTTACGCCTATACATCTACCCACCACGGTCTGTGGGTACATCGCCTTGAGTGTGTCGTTTTTAATTACCTGTCTGCGTGGCAGGTTACTCGGGCTCGCTTACTGCTTACACTTATCACATACACTTGGGAAGGATCTGTCGTCAGATTCATTCACGCGCTGAGGTCTGGTCATTTCTGCTCACATCTTTGGCCCAGGCAGCTACAGTGGGGGGGGGGGGGGGTGTCATGTTTTGTTGTCTGTTGTCTTGTCTTTCGGTTTTCCTAGGGTTGGGCGTGCGGCACATTCTGGTGCATCCCGCCTGCTCCACGTGGGGGGTACAGAGCATGGCAGTACGCCGTCACTCAGGGGTTGGCCCGTACTTGGCTCAGCAGAGTGGTAAGTCTACAAGGGGTTTTCTTTTTTTCCGGCCGCAGCAGGGTAGGCGGTGCATTTCAGTTTGGGTCCAGTTCCATCCCAGCTGCTTCACATACCAGCATTGAGCGTGTTATGGCCGTTCCTGCTAGGACAATTTTATTAGGGTTCTCATCCATGGAGTTGTTGCTTCTTATCTTTGGGGCTGTTCTCTTGTTCATAGGTTGCCAGATCGTCGGGGCGGGTCCGTCAGGCCAGGCTCTTTGTCCATTGCCCGGCCTGTTGATAGGGGGGGTCCCAGTTACTCGGGTAGGGCGGGTCATTCCATGTCTGGTTCTGTCTCTGTATCGTTGCATATCGCTACTGCGTGGTGGCCTCGTCAATTAACATCAGCGACTCATCTTTCGGGTACCCGGCTCTCAAACCCCTTCCCTCCTATCAGGTTGTCCATTTTTGGCATCTCCCCTTCTCACGTCCCCTTACCAGGTATGGATAGTTAGGTCAGTGGTTGTGGGTGTTTGACATGGGTCACTGGTTGCTTCCTATTGGATGGTGTTGCTTTCACAGGGCTCCTCAGGGCGGCCCTTGTTCCATTCCCCCATGTATCCTCTCGCCACCAGCAGTGGTTCCCATGTCTGTGCTTTTGGAGGAAAGCTTAGTCAGTCAGGCACGGGACAGTCGTTTGGTTTCGGGGTTCCTTCCAATCATCGGTTCTGGGGACGCAGGTTTTCTGCTGTCGTAACGGATGGTTATCGGAGCCGTTCTTGAGACTGTCAGGGCGTGCTTTCTCTACCAGACAGATATTCGTCCCCTTCCATTTCTTTATCACACCTACTTCTGGGTCTTTTTGCCCACTTATAGGCGTACTGTCCAGCGAGGCTAATGGCACACCTCAGGCCTGGGTAGTTAGGGTATCGTATTCCTCGGTGTAGACTCTGACTACAAGTGGAAGGCGGGCCTGAGTTTGTAGGAGGAGTCGGAGGGCTATTTATCCCTCCTCCCCTCTAATATCCGGCGTCGGTGGGGTTTCTGGGTACCCACCCACCCGTTCCCCCTTTTGTCAGGTTATCATTTTCTTCATTCATTTCTTCATAATTACTTCAGGGTATGCCCACTTATAGGCGTACTGTCCAGCGAGGCTAATGGCACACCTCAGGCCTGGGTAGTTAGGGTATCGTATTCCTCGGTGTAGACTCTGACTACAAATATCATTGTGGTGGAGGTTCTTACCTTTCTGGCACTGTTTTAGTGTGAAACTGCTTTGCACCTGGTGGAGATTATCTACGAATGTTTCTTTTGGTGGACTGTTATCTTGTGATTAACATTTATCTGAATATACTGCCTCACGGACTATATCCAACCAATTTTATCTGAATATATTGTCTCACGGACTTTTATTTAATTTTCATTTTAATTTTTAGCGCGATCTTTTTTTCTTTTTACGAATTGTAAAAACACCTTGGGTCATTTAGCAGCATATTGGTCCAGTCCTTAAATGGTTAACTTAATTTAAATGCTTTTGCACAGAATATTTTTCCAGAGGCCATTTGGGTGTGTCCCGTAAACGTTGGACAACACTGGATTTTAGTGGTATTTTTTCTATTTTTACAGTTTTTTACTCATGTTTTCGAACTCTTTTAGTTCATTCTGTCATGTATATAGGTTTGTCACGTTATCTTTAAAGTAAAATCTGAATAAGCAAAAGTCATAAGTATTATAAATCTAAATTTTATGCCTAACTTGGGTAACCTTATAACAATGGACACAATTCGAAACCACAAATGGCTTGGTCAATCCTTGCCAGGTTTCAACCTTATGTGTATATAGATATTCAACTTTACACAATGACCGTGTAGAGTGCAACTGAATTGTTTTTACAGCGTTTAAGCGTTAAAAATAGCGCTCTTTAAAACGCTCTTCATGCATCTCAAGCAGCATCTTTGGATCGCTGAAAAACACGCTCTAAAAATGAATTGCAAGCGCTGTAAAAATGCCTTGTCCTTTCACAAAAATGCCCTAAAACGTTAGGGTCTTAGCCATGCTTTACCAGCACATTTGGGATTATAGATGAGGCTTCGCTGTAATGACGCTTGCCAAACGCCCCAGTGTGAAAGGGGTCTTATAGAGGCCAAAATGTAAATTGTTTACTCCAAAATTTTAAATTTCTATTTGATTTTCCGCATGACGGAGCAGGTCATGATTATGAAACGGGGGTCAACTCCATTTGGTAAGGAGACATCTTTTGCTTATCACTTTGGGTGGTAATATTAGTTTGTTTTGGTGAAGGTGGAATATCACATCGCTCATCCGATTAAATTGCACAATCAGATTGCACAGGAATTTTCCCATGGACTTTCCTCTATGAACTTTTCTGCACAACTCTTTATTAACGTTTATCACCTGTCACGATATTTATATTGGTGATTGATTAATTTATGTTTGTATCTTTTATTAATTTTATTGTGGGTTCATTCACTTATATTTAATCATGATACATCTATTGTTGCAATGGGAGGTGTTTTTTTGTAAATGGTTTATTGACTTATTGTTCTAGAATTATAATCAACTAGTTCAATTATTTTTAGCACCCCCTTTCTCCCAATGTTTCACTGTTTATAATCTTCTGATTATTTTGGGGAGCAGCTGTTTATACATATTTTTTTCTTTATGTGGCGCGAGATTTTCCTTTACATGATTATTATGGACCCAATGGGAGCAGAATTTGCATATGCATCCAAATTGCGCAATAACTGGGGGTAAGTGTGCCTCGTAAAAAAGTTGTTTGATTAAAAACAAAAAGCGCTATTTTTATCTTTATTTCAAAAATAGTTTGTTTCTGCGGAAGGGGCCACTTGCAAAGATCAGGACACCAGTAGCTGTGGATCTCTTATTTTGATGGTAATTGCTTTTGTTTTCACTCATTTATTTGTCAATTTAAATGTTATATTGCTAATCCCTAAAAATACACATCTCGATCCTCCAAAGCAGATTGCACTGCACAGTGCTCATGCTGTTATCTGCTCCACTCGAAACTTTAAAAAGGTCCCTGATTCTGCCACTTCGTGTATGCCATTTCTGTTCTGAACCCATAAATCTAGCTGCTGTATTAGAGGCTGGCATAGCACACAATGTAAGTGGATTTAAAGTGGAGTTCCACCCAGGATAACCACATTTGGCCAAAAGTCTTAAAAAAAAAAAATTAATACTCACCCAAAATACCTGTTGCTATGCGGAAGTCCGTAATCTGCCTCTTCCACACCGCGGTGTCTTTTCTTCTGCTTCTTCTCCTTCTGAATGGGGCGCGCTGCTTTCTGGGAACTGTGTTCTCAGATAGCAGCGCGCCCATTCACAAGCCAGCGTGAGACTCACGCAGGTGCAGTAGGAAATGGGCCGTGAGACTTCACTGCATGTTTCCCCTAGTGTGAATGGCGGCACGGGACCTGGAGCGATCGCGGGACCAGCTTCAGGGGGGCCATCAGCGCGGGCAAGTAGGACAGGTAAGTGTCCTTATTAAAAGTCAGCAGCTATACTGTTAGTAGCTGCTGACTTTAAAAGAAACAAAAATGCGGCTGGAACACCCCTTTAAGTTACATAGTTACATAGTTAGTCAGGTTGAAAAAAAAAGGATTTTTAATAACAGCTTACCTGTAAAATCCTTTTTTTTGAAGTACATCACGGGACACAGAGCGCATAGCCATTACATATGGGTTATATGGGTACCTTCAGGTGTGGACACTGGTGTAATCAACTTCACAGGAAGTTCCTCCCTATATAACCCCCTCCCACTGAGAGTGCTTCAGTTTTGTAGCAAGCAATTTCTCCGAGGTTACACAATGTTCCCCAAAAGAGGGGTGGGAGCTCTGTGTCCCGTGATGTACTTCAAGAAAAGGATTTTACAGGTAAGCTGTTATTAAAAATCCTTTTTTCTTTATCGTACATCACGGGACACAGAGCGCATAGCCATTACATATGGGATGTCCCAAAGCAATGCTCCATGAAGGGAGGGAGACCGTAAGGCCAAGAATAGCCAAACAAAAAAACATCAGGAGGTAAAATAGCTCCACCAACAGAAAAAAAGGGGGCGTGAACCGGGCCAGAGGATTCTATACTGCTGCCCGTAGGACCGCCTGCCCAAATGCTGCGTCCGTAGCCTTTGTGACGTCCAACTTATAAAATTTAGTAAACGTATGTACGGAAGACCAGGTTGCCGCTTTGCAAACCTGTGCCATAGAGATCTGATGGTGTGCCGCCCAAGAGGCACTCATGGCCCTCGTAGAATGGGCTTTAACTGATAAGGGAGGTGGAACGCGCTTCAGACCATAGGTCTGAAAAATCAGCTGCTTAATCCACCTAGCCAAGGAAGACTTGGCAGCCGGCTGACCCTTCTTGGGGCCATCCGGAAGAACGAAAAGCACATCTGTTTTCCGAATCTTCTCTGTAGCCTTGAGATAAACCTTCATGGCTCGGACCACGTCCAAAGTATGAAGCAGTCTTTCCTCTCTGGACTGGGGAGTAGGAAAGAAGGATGGTAGGACTAGGTCCTGATTCAAGTGAAAACTGGATATGACCTTGGGAAGGAAAGAAGGTTGAGGCCGCAGAACCACTCTGTCCTTATGCAGAATAAGGTATAGCTCCCTTCATGACAAGGCTGCCAGCTCGGACACCCTTCTGGCCGAAGCCATAGCCACCAAAAAAAACCAACTTTCGGGTTAGTAGCACCAGAGGGATTTCTGTCAGAGGTTCAAACGGCTGCTTTTGTAAAGCTGACAAGACCATATTTAAATTCCAGGGGCAGAGGGGAGCTCTAATAGGGGGATTCACATGCAAGACCCCCTGCAAGAAAGTTTTCACAAGCGAATGCGTGGCCAAAGGCCTTTGAAACCATATCGATAAGGCAGACACCTGCCCCTTTAGAGTACTAAGAGCCAACCCTTTGTCAACGCCAACCTGGAGGAATCGCAAGATCCTGTCAATAAAAAACTTGCGAGGATGCCCTCCTTGAGACTCGCACCACTCCACATAGGTCCTCCAGACTCTGTAATAGATATTTCTAGAGACTGGCTTTCTAGCCTGAATTAACGTAGATATGACTTGGGCTGAGAGGCCTCTGCCCTTAAGAATTAGGGATTCAGCCGCCAAGCCATCAAATTTAGCTGCTGTGAAGCAGGGTGGTAGATCGGGCCCTGAGACAGCAGATCTGGGTGCAGGGGGAGTGGCCACGGTGCCCCTACTGACATCCTCACGATGAGTGCGTACCAAGCCCTTCTGGGCCAGGCTGGGGCCACCAGGATCACCGGCCTGCGCTCCACCCTGATCCTTCGTAGAAGGCGGGGAATCATCTGTAGTGGAGGGAACGCATACAGGAGAGAAAACTGGTGCCAGGGGCAAACCAACGCATCGGTCCCGTAGGCCGAGGGGTCCCTGGCTCGGGATACGAATTTGTCCAATTTCTTGTTGAATCTTGTTGCCATGATGTCCACATCGGGAACTCCGAATCTTTGGCAAATCTCTTGGAATACCTGGGGGTGAAGAGACCACTCTCCCGGGAGTAACTGTTGACGACTCAAAAAATCTATTAGAGAATTGTCTATCCCTGGGATGAACACTGCGGAGATGCAGGGTACATGGGCTTCGGCCCATGAGAAAATCAGGTTTACTTCCCTTTGAGCCGCTAGGCTCCTTGTGCCCCCCTGGTGGTTTATGTATGCCACCGCCGTGGCATTGTCGGACTGTATCCTTACTGGCAGACCCTGCAGGGGGAGAGTCCAGGCGACCAGGGCCAACCGAGCAGCTCTGATCTCTAGGACATTGATGGGAAGCAGACTTTCTGCCTCTGACCACTGTCCCTGCTGGGTCCGTTTTCCTAAGATTGCCCCCCAACCTGTTGGGCTGGCATCTGTGGTTACTATTTTCCACGTGATGGGGCAAAAGGTTTTCCCTTTTGACAATTTTTGAGGGACCAGCCACCAGTACAGGCTGCGCCTGACTCCTGGGGAAAGACCTAATGGACGGTCTAATGCCTGTATGGACCTGTTCCAAGCAGAGAGAATAGCTGCCTGGAGAACTCTGGTATGGATCTGGGCATAGGGCACTGCTTCGAAGGCGGCTACCATCTTTCCCAGCAGTCGCATGCATAGGCGAATAGTCGGCCTCTTTTTGCCTAGGACTATTTGAATTGTTTGAGTCAATGACCTGATCTTTTCTTGAGGTAAAAATATCCTCTGGCATTCTGTATCTAACCGAAGGCCTAGATATTCCAACTGTCTTGTGGGTTGCAACCTCGATTTTCCTTGGTTCACAACCCACCCGAATTCTTGTAGATGCCGAACTGTGCGGACTACTGCATGATTGAGGTTGGAAGCTGAGCTGTCGATAACCAGGAGATCGTCCAGGTATGCCAGGACCAAAATGCCTTCTGTCCTTAGGACGGCTAGCACCGGGGCTAACACCTTTGTGAATACCCGCGGAGCTGTTGCCAACCCGAAAGGGAGGGCTACGAACTGGAAATTACTTTGATCTATCATAAAACGAAGAAACTTGTGATGTGCTGGGTAGATCGGCACATGCAGATATGCATCCTTTATGTCTATAGATGCTAGAAAGTCGCCTTGATGCAGGCTGGCTGTCACTGAACGTATGGAATCCATACGAAAGGTCTGAATCTTTAGAAAGCGATTTAGGCGTTTGAGGTCTAGGATAGGTCTGACGTTGCCATTGGGTTTTGGTATAATAAAAAGGTTGGAGTAGAATCCCAGACCCCTTTCTTGGGTTGGTACTTCTACAATTACTCCTTGGAGCAAGAGGCGATCCAACGCCTTTACGAGAGAGGCCCTCTTTAACGGGTCGCTTGGAAGACTTGACCCCTGAAAATGAGGAAGGGGGATTTCTCGAAACTCTAGTTTGTAGCCTGTGGCTACCACGGACCGAACCCAAGAGTCGGGAATTCTGGCCTTCCAGACTTCGGAGAAAAACTGAAGTCTTCCCCCCACCCAAGAGAGTGGGGGCGCCCCTTCATGAATCTGACTTGATGACTGGTTTAGCCGGCTTGCGAGACCAGGGCCTCTTGTTTGCCGCGGCTTGTCCCTGTGGGCGGCTATTAACTGCTGAACGCTCGGGAGGCCGTCGATACTGACGGGAAGTCGAAGGGGCCGAGCCTGCAAAGGCCTGTCGTTTAAATGCGGGCCCACGCGGTCTTTTCTTGACCGGTAAGGAAGAACTTTTACCACTTGATATAGTTTGGATATATTTATCTAGGTCTTCACCGAATAGTCTTCCCCCATGAAAGGGAAACCCTGCTAAAAGCTTTTTGCAGGGTGCCTCTGCTGACCAGTTCTTTAGCCACAAAAGACGACGCATGTGAACCACCAGCAGAGATAACCGGGATGCCTGTTGGATGGAGTCCTTAATAGCATCTACTGCAAAGCAGAGAGCCCTAGGGAAATCTGCTAATTCACGAGTTTGCTGAGCCGGCATGTCCTTTAATATCTGTTTTGCCTGATCCTTTAAGGCCTGACAAACGCCAATGGCTGCCACCGCTGGCTGAACCATGGCACCTACTGTGGTGAAAGAAGCCTTCAGTAGGGTCTCTAATTTTTTGTCGACCGGATCCTTGAACATCTGGACATTTTCAACCGGACAGGTCAGGGATTTATTCACGCAGGAAATGGCCGCGTCCACTGTGGGGAGTGCCCATTTCTTTAAAAATTCCTCTTCCATAGGATAGAGAATAGAGAACCTCTTAGGAGGGATAAAGATCCTATCAGGTCGAGCCCAATCCTGGTAAATCACGCTCCGCAAAAGGGGGTGAATCGGAAAAGACACAAGTTAATGGAGCCTTTAAAGAACCCAATGAGGATACCACAGGGGCTACTAGTTCTGGCACTGGAAGTTTAAAAGCAGTGCGAACCATATCGGTCAAAGACTGGATCCACAGGCTCTCCGCTTGAGAGGCCGAAAAATATTCATCTACAGTGGAACCCTCCATGTCTGAACCGTCGGGACTTGGGTCTGCTTGATCCCCTTGTGGGTCCTGTTCCTCCGAAGAGGAGACCTCCGCATCTGAAAACACCAAACTAGGTGAGAGGGATCTAGCCCGTTTGCTACTTGGCAAAGGGCGGGCAAACAAAGCAGTTAACCTTTTCTCTAGCCCACCCAGGGTGGTCGCTAGCATTTCTTCCGTTACGTAAACGGGAATGGGTGGATCGGGGGCCGCCTCTGCCCCCAGCACCCCCAATGGCTCTTGTACTATGCAACTCGGTGGTCTAACTGGTGAGGGTGGGGCCGTTGAAGCCTGGCCCAAATCCTCTGACCCCGATGGAGACCCCTTTTGTTTCTTGGCACCTTTTGCAGCCTTGGCTGGTCCTGATCCCTTGAGCCATTGCACAACCTTGAGTCACCCCTATAGCCAACACCTGACTGTTGTAGCTAGGAGTAATTAATATGAGAACAGGCTGAGGAAAATGAAAAATTTTGTGTATATATATATATATATATATATATATATATATTTTTTTTTCCAAAAAAATTTTTTTTTTTTTTTTTTTTACCCGCCTGGGAGGTGGCAATACTGAGGAAAACCTGTGAGTATTGCAACACCAATGCCCGTTAGCCGGAGTCCAAGGTTGACTCAGATACTGCTGGATCTAAGTCCCTTTAAGCAAAAAAACTCTTTTTTTTTTTCTGGTCAATAGTGGAACTAAGTCCTAGACCTGAAGATCCACAAACCGCCACTGGGTGTCACTGTGGCCAAAAGACCCAGCTGCGCGCTCTGTGTCCTTCTTCCTCTGCTTCCAGGAGGGAAAAGACCAGCCAGAGAGAAACGTTTTACTTTTAACTGACCCTGACGCTGCTGGCCCGCCCCCCCCAACGCACGCCGACGCTATAAAAGGCGGCGTGCACGCGCCCACGCACCCCCCCCCCACGCTGAACAACATGGAGGAAGCAGAGAGCAGAGGAAAAGCATGGACCAGCGCCAGCAGCACCAACAGACACCAGGTAAGCACTAATCCTTACTGTAGTGCACACAGAGAGGAAGCTGTCCCCATAGGCTTCCTAAGAAACAGGAGTTTTCACCAGCCATTCCCTCTTTATAGTACGTGGGGCTGCAGTATCAATGCTAACAGGCAGACCTGGGGTGAGTAGCAAATATATATCTTAAACAAGTATACATGTATCTACATGTTATCTGGGTAAACATTAGTACATCCCATCCTGCCTAAAAAGACATAGTGGAGATAGTGGCTGATGCACAAGCATACCATTAGCCAACCCAGAACCCCCAGGGGGATACCTACTGTCAAACCAAGTCCCGCAGGTTCCCTCTTACCTGCTCCACGCCGCAGGGTATTGCAAACTGCAAGAGGCCCAATCTTCTCCCATCTCCGTGGGTATTGTCTCGGACCTTCAGGGACCGGGGTCCTGTGTTTAAGGAACCCACACCCCTGGACCTATATAGCATCCTGGCATCAGTAGCGTTTAGTCCTGGGAGAGACCAAGGCACTGGAGCCCAGAATCCAGCCCTCCAAGGAGAGGCATTATAGGCAACACCCCACGCAGGCAGGGCCCGGGTACCGTACTCCTTGGCTTTGAAGCACTTCGGACGGATCCGGCTAGCTATCCTGGGTCCCGAGACCTCCGAGGGACAGCTAGACGTGACCAACACCTAAGACACTGGCGAAAAAACTGAAGCACTCTCAGTGGGAGGGGGTTATATAGGGAGGAACTTCCTGTGAAGTTGATTACACCAGTGTCCACACCTGAAGGTACCCATATAACCCATATGTAATGGCTATGCGCTCTGTGTCCCGTGATGTACGATAAAGAAAGACACACGTTCAACCATAAAAAAAATAAACAAAATAAAACACAGTACATCCCATACACCCAACTCCATACCCACAGTTGATCCAGAGGAAGGCAAAAAACCCCAGCAGAGCATGATCTAATTTGCTACCGGAGGGGAAAAAATTCCTTCCTGATCCTCCGAGAGGCAATCGGATTTACCCCGGATCAACTTTACCTACAGAACTTAGTACTCAGTTATATTATGTGTATTTAGGAAAGAATCCAGGCCCTTCTTAAAGCAATCTACTGAGCTGGCCAGAACCACCTCTGGAGGGAGTCTGTTCCACATTTTCACAGCTCTTACTGTGAAGAACCCTTTCCGTATTTGGAGGTGAAATCTCTTTTCCTCCAGACGTAAAGAGTGCCCCCTTGTCGTCAGCGTTGACCTTAAAGTGAATAACAACACCAAGTTCACTATATGGACCTCTTATATATTTGTACATGTTGATCATATCCCCCCTTATTTTCCTCTTCTCAAGAGTGAATAAATTCAGTTTTTCTAATCTTTCCTCATAGCTGAGCTCCTCCATGCCTCTTATCAGTTTAGTTGCCCTTCTCTGCACTTTTTCCAGTTCTCCGATATCCTTTTTGAGAACTGGTGCCCAAAACTGGACTGCATATTCCAGATGAGGTCTTACTGATTTGTACAGGGGCAAAATTATATCTCTATCTCTGGAGTCCATACCTCTCTTAATACAAGAAAGGACTTTGCTCACTTTGGAAACCGCAGCTTGGCATTGCATGCCATTATTGAGCTTATGATCAACTAAAACCCCCAGATCCTTCACTACAGACCCCCCTAGCATGTATGATGCATGAATATTCTTAGCCCCCAAGTGCATAAATTTACATTTATCAACATTAAACCTCATCTGCCACATAATCACCCAATTAGACAGAGCATTGAGGTTGGCTTGTAAATTGGAGACATCCTGCAAGGATGTTATTCCACTGCATAGCTTGGTGTCATCTGCAAAAACAGAAATTTTACTTATGATCTCGGACCCAATATCATTTATAAATATATTGAAAAGTAAGGGACCCAACACTGAACCTTGGGGTACACCGCTGATAACCTTGGACCATTCAGAGTAAGAATCATTAACCACAACTCTCTGAATCCTGTCTTTCAGCCAGTTTTCTATCCATTTACAAACTGATATATCTAATCCTGCAGACCTTATCTTACACATGAGCCGTGTGTGGGGAACTGTATCGAACTCTTTTGCAAAATCCAAGTATACCACGTCCACGCCTCTGTCCAGGGTTTTACTTACTTCTTCATAAAAGGAAATCAGGTTTGTCTGACAACTTCTGTCTTTCATGAATCCATGCTGTCTGCTGCTTAAATAGTTTGTTTCCAGCAGGAACTCATCCATGTGGTCTTTTATTAAACATTCCAGTATCTTCCCAACTATAGAAGTTAAACGAACGGGTCTATAGTTACTTGGTAAATACTTTGTTCCCTTTTTAAATATAGGCACCACATTGGCTCTACGCCAATCCAGTGGTACTATTCCTATCATTAACGAGTCCCTAAATATTCGATACAGTGGCTTTGAAATTTCAGAGCTTAATTATTTTAGGATCCGTGGGTGGATGCCATCTGGTCCAGGTGCTTTATCCACCTTTATTCTGTCTAAATATTTCTGGACCATATCACTTTTGAGCCATTGTGGATTTGGGGCTGTGTCGCTCCCACCCCCATTATGGACATGAGCTCCCCCATACTCCATTGTATACACAGAGCTGAAGAAAGCATTTAATAAATTTGCCTTCTCTGTCAGTCACCCACTCTAGATTATTTTGTAAAGGGCCTACATGCTCAGACTTGACCTTTTTACTATTAATATATTTAAAGAATTTTTTGGGGTTTGTCCTATCTTTTGCAATCTGTCCATTTTGAATTTTTGCATCCTTGATTTCCTTTTTACATATTCTATTATATTCTTTGTAACATTTAAATGACACGAGTTCATTTTTTTTTATATTTTTTAAAATCTATTCTTATTTATAGCTTTTTTAACTTTGACCGTGAGCCACATAGGTTTTATCTTTAGCCCTTTAAGCTTATTGCCCATGGGAATATACTTTGCAGTGAGGTTCCAAAGAGTCTTTTTGAAGATTTCCCATTTCTGTTGTGTTCATCTGTGCCAATATTCCCTCCCAGTCCAAGCCCTGGAGAGCAGTCCTCATGCTTTAAAAATTTGCTCTCTTGAAATTTAAGTGTTTTTTTTCCTTTCCAAGTTGGCATTCTAAATACCTAAACTGCGCTGTTGAGGCTAGTCACTTGACTTATGGCCGCTTTACACCTACTAGACAGATTGTGTGGAGGAGAGGAGTGGACTTGCTTGTGATCTTCCCGTCTAAAGGGATAAATTTGTTATTTCCACATATTGTGTCTTGTATGTATGTAAAAACCCTAAGATATACACTTCATGTTTTACAGTTTGCTAAGAACTACCTACAAAGTGGAACTATAAACAATGTAAAGACCTCAGAACACGCAATATTGGATGCACGACTGCAAATAGCATGCACCCTACTGGAGTATAAAGGTCAGTCATATCACTAACTGCATGAAAACTTTGTTAGTCGAAATGTTATTAATATGCCAGAAAAACAAAGATTCAATCACGCCGCCTAAAATTTATTTCGAAAGGATTCCTTGAGATTTTAAAATGTGGTGAAACCTTTTTAGAAAATGTACAAACTGTATTTTAGATTATCATGACTGAGCATGTGCTGGAAGATGGTTAACTTTGAGGAACAGAAACCTGAAATGCGAAAGTTGGGCAACTGTTGCCATCATGGGCAGAACTAATAAGTAAATATCTGTTGTAAAGGAGCTGGCTGGATTTCCTCCTCTCAACAGAGTTTGAGATGTAGTCTCTGATATTTCCCTGGATATTAGTCTCCATTGTTGGGTCCAGTAAGCGAGAGATGCATGCTCTACGTACTGAATCTGAAAAAGAAAAAACAGAATTAAAATTACTCGTGGAGTAGCTTGCAGTACCATACAAATACTTGTAACTAAGTAATAAACTGCAAGCAAGGCTAGTTAAGCATACAAAGTTAAACCTGCAGTGGCTTAGATGTTTCTTCAAACCCCTGTAGGCTGAGCTGAAGATTTGAATGAATGGTGTGTAAGCATAATTAAGACGTGTGCAACTGTTGCTTCGCACAAGCGGAATGGTAAGGAGTTGATCAACTCAAATGGCTGAGTTCGTAAGATAGGGGGAAGGCCCTCTCCCTAAGATCAACAAAAGACGCGTGTATTGATTTAGTTAAGGTGGGGCTCCCGAGACAGCAAATAAATGCAAATCCTACACCAGCATTGCTTAAGTGGAATAAAACAAGAAATTGGTTGCACACTGGAACTCCAACTTCTCTCGATGTCGTCTTTATTGTCAAAAGGGTCAGACAGATGCAGGCAGTGGTAGACACGTTCCACAAGCGATAATTTTCTTGTTCACAAGCAAGCTATCACTTGTGAAGTGCGTCTTCTATTGCCTGTATCTGTCTGACCCTTTTTGACAAAGATATAAAGATAAGTTGGAGTTCCAGTGTGCGACCAATGACTTGTATGTTTCTTCCACGCTGGTCAGCCAAGGTCTGCACCTGATTCTGCCTGGTGCGGTGTGCTCCTTGTTCTCTATTGCTTAAAGGGTTTGTAAAGGATTTTTTTTTTTTATATCTTAACTGCTTGCCGACCAGCCGCCGTCATATTACTGCGACAGGTCGGCACGCCCGTAGCTCTACGTCGGCACTTTAAATGCCGCTAGGGGGCGCGGCCCGCCCCCACTCGCGTCTGAGTGCCGCGCGCGATCGCTCGGTACAGAGCGATGAACGGGAGCTATGCGTGTAAACACAAAGCTCCCATTCCTGTCAGCGGGGAAACGCTGATCTTCTGTTCATACAATGTATAAACAGAAGATCAGTGATTTCCCCTAGTGAGTCCACCCCCCCGTACAGTTAAAACACACCCAGGAACAAATTTAACCCCTTCCCTGCCCCCTAGTGTTAACCCCTTTACTGCCAATGGTATTTTTATAGTAATCCAATGCATTTTTATAGCACTGATCGCTATAAAAATGCCAATAATCCCAAAAATGTGTCAAGTGTCCGAAGTGTCCGCCATAATATCGCAGTACCGAAAAAAAACGCTGATCGCTAGTTAAAAAAATATTAATAAAAATGCCATAAAACTACCCCCTATTTTGTAAACGCTTTAACTTTTGCGCAAATTAATCAATAAACGCTAATTGCGATTTTTTTTTTTTACGAAAAATAGGTAGAAGAATACGTATCGGCCTAAACTGAGGAAAAAAATGTTTTTTTATATATTTTTTGGGGATATTATAGCAAAATTTCAAAAATATTGAATTTTTTTTTTTAAATTGTTGCTCTATTTTGGTTTATAGCGCAAAAAATAAAAACCACAGAGATGATCAAATACCACCAAAAGAAAGCTCTATTTGTGGGAAAAAAGGACGCCAATTTTGTTTGGAAGCCACGTCGCGCGACCGCGAAATTGTCAGTTAAAGCGACGCAGTGCCGAATCGCAAAAAGTGCTCTGGTCGTTGGGCAGCAATATGGTCCGGGGGTTAAGTGGTTAATAGCTTCCTTTACCTTAATGCAGTGCTATTTTCATGTCCTCATTGTTCGTTTCTGCTCTCAAGTTGCTGTAATTCTGCTCTGATCTCCACACTTCCTGGTTGTCTGTTTCCTGATAACCACAGTACTGGGAGCTTTTTCCCTATGGTCACTCATCAAGTAGGTGTGATTACTGTGTGTCTAAAAACCCTCGGCACCAATCCAGTTTCGTTTTACAAACCATCACTGCCCTGTATTGGCTCTGTGACTCTGTACATCAGAGAGACAGGAAACGGCTTGCAAAAATGAAACTAAAACTGCAGGTACATTATATGATTGATTTTTTTTATCTATTTTTAATCATATTTACAAGGAATCAGTTAACTATTATGTCTCTATACCCTGTAAACAGTAATTTCGGCAAAACAAATCCTTTACATCTCCTTTAAGTGGAAGGAAGTGGTTGTGAAAGTTAGATTTAGTCACATTAAGTATTTCTGTTGTGCAGAAATGGTGCACTTTGCAAAAATGTACCTTGGTGAGAGAACTTGCATGTCTCAACACAGGCCTGTGTTTGGAGAGACATGAAAGTTTTAGTTGCGTTGGAACTCTATGTAATCTGTGTTTAATTTTTTTTCAAGGCAACAGTGGGCACCCTACAATACTTTAACATAAAGCATGGGGCAGATAGCGAAAATGTGAGCTTTTTTTGGCACAGTTATAAGGAACATATATTCTGCTTTGTCTCTTACTCTTTTCAGGTACTGAGCATCAAGAGGTGGAGCAGGCAGAGCAGCTGACCATGCTTGATGGGAGGAGGCAGACCAGAAGAAAGCCTGAAGAAGATGCAGCTGATTTCCTGATTGTGGCTAAATTGAAGTGGACTTTCATCTGATCGTTTCCTTATGAACAATAGGACAAGAGACTTTCATCTGGAACTTTCTTTTTTTCAACAAACTCCCGAAGACATGGTTAACCCTGGTGAAAAATGTATTTTGCAGCCTTCCAGGGACAACAAAAAGTCTGATCGCCTAGAAGATTTTTAAATAAAGTGTATTTTACCTTTTAACTAGTTTGTATAATAAAAGTGAAATTTATATCACCTTTACTTATTGCGTATGGTTATTGGGAGGTTTTTGGCTGTTATGACTTTCAACATTTATACTAGCATAAAGCACAAAGTTAAAAGTAAAAACATGCATGCTCTGAAAAAATGCTGACCTAACCTGAAATTGGCAGAGGGGGCCCAAAGGAATAGCACTCAAGAGCTTAAATTTCTCATAGTACGTCAATCTATTTCAATCTATTGTTTGGGGCGCAAAAATTGTGTAACGCTTGGTATGTAAGACAAGATTCTGACACACAACCTTTTGATCCAAAAAAAAAATCTGAGGCTTGGTTGGCCAACAATTGTCCCGTGTGCACCAGGCTTTACTGTATGTAAACCCCCGCTACTGAGGGAACCCCCGCTTGTATGGACCTGTTCAATGTTTACCATGCTGGGGTCTGACTTGCGGCCTATTGTGGCCACTACTCTGGGGTCTCAGTCGGCGCTGGCGCCATTCTATGGGAGGTTTTTGAATTACATTGAAAACTCCCATTGGCGGCCATTTTGTTGTAACCGCGCTAGGGCACAGCTTACATTGCGGTCGGCCCTTTTTCCTGTGGCCGCGTTCTGAACGTTAGGTGGCCATTTTGGCGTAGTCATGATCCCTAGTGCTGTATACAACTCCGGAGTGAACATTTTGCACCAGACAGTGGAGGAGCACTGTATCTCTCCCAAAGTTATTAGGCTAACGGACAAGCTGGTCCAGAGCCTCATATAGGTCTGTGACGCTTCATTGAATGCTGCGCCCTTGTTATCCAGGGCCTCTGTTTTGGAATGGTTTTATGCATACGGGGGTGTAGTGTTTAACTCTATTACTTGGCAGCAAGAGTCATTGGTTCGAATCCAGATACTGACTCCAATCTGCCTGGAGCTTGCATTGACGCTCCCTGTGTCTGCGTGGGTTCCTCCGGGTACGCATGTGCCGCGCTATAGAAGTTTTCATTCATTCAATATACATACTACGTGTGTGTATTAGGGGCAACCCTCCTCCCAGGCCATCAAAGGCCTAGCTGGGGGACTAATCTGTCCCTGGGTGCGTAAGCCGATCACGCCGGCACCCAAATCCTGCCAATGTATGTAGCCTTCCCTCCCTGTCTGTAGGTGGGAGGGGGGCTTGCATGTTCATAAATTCTGTGAAACCGCCCTGCTCTCCAACCAGTGGGTCTGTGAGGTGGTCTCTTCGGAGTACTAGATAGGGTTTCCTCCTATCCCCAGAACAAAGTTCTTTCCTCGTGTCTTCCTATCCCGGCCCATCCGTTTGCCTACTGAGTCATTTTGTTTTATCTGCAATACATGACCGCTGCATATATCCATCCCGCCAATACATGACCGCTGCATATATCCATCCCGCCAATACATGACCGCTGCATATATCCATCCCGCCAATACATGACCGCTGCATATATCCATCCCGCCAATACATGACCGCTGCATATATCCATCCCGCCAATACATGACCGCTGCATATATCCATCCCGCCAATACATGACCGCTGCATATATCCATCCCGCCAATACATGACCGCTGCATATATCCATCCCGCCAATACATGACCGCTGCATATATCCATCCCGCCCAATACATGACCGATGCATATATCCATCCCGCCCAATACATGACCGATGCATATATCCATCCCGCCAATACATGACCGGGGCCGGATCCCGGACAAGGCCGGGCCTTGGGGTGGCACAGCAGCTGAAATGACAATTTCACTTTAATTTCGGGAGTTCCCCCCCAGTCATGTCACGGATGGTGAGAGAAAACAGAGGGAAGAGGGGAGATGGTTCTCAATGTAATTTTTGGCAGAAGGAACCCCCCACACCCCTGGTCCTCAATGTCATTCTCGGCAGCAGCACCCCCAATTCTGTCATTTTTGACAATACCACCACCCCCCGCTTCTCAATGCAATTTTCGGCAACAGCACCCCCACCTCTCAATGTCCTATTCGAAAAATACCCCCTGGCGGATAACATACCTCCTGTACTGCGGGGGCAGCATTAAAGGACTCGGCCTTGGGGCGGCAAAGGGCGTAAAATCCGGGCCTGACTGCTGTATATATCCATCCAATACATGACTGCTGTATATATTCATCCATCCAATACATGACTGCTGTATATATTCATCCATCCAATACATGACTGCTGTATATATTCATCCATCCAATACATGAAGAGCTGCTGGTTTGTTTTGGGTTTATGCTCTGGCTATCAACCCTTGAAACTGGCCCGAACCCTCCCTTGGCACAACTGGTATCAGTAAGAATTGTGGACCCCACTTGCTGCTGTGGAGCACAATATTTTATCACACCACAGTAAATATGCAAATTGTTACCTTGTGCTGCGCTGGTCCCACAGGATAATAGGCTGCACACAGATTTGCTCTTAACCAAGAGAACTTTACTTGGTAAAACAGATAGTGGACTACTTAGTCAATAATAGCAACAAATAAAGGTTGGATTATGGTAATTATACAGACCTGTGTAAGCACACAGCAGAGTGATTCCTTCAGTAAGATATATTCACACTGAAGCACCTCTTAACCAGGTCCCCCCACAGTCTGTGGCTGGCTCCATAAAGTGGAAGAGATAAATAAGATGGAAGATCTCATACACTCAGCACAAAACCAACAAGTGAAGTACTCTGAGGTATGGAGACAGTGGAATATGGTTATTGCTTCCGAAGGTCTGATTTTGCTTAACTCGTGGTGATCCGATAGAAGTATTGAATGAATGAATGAATGAATACTTGTATAGCGCGGCACATGCAAACTGAATCGCCTCTGGGCGCTTGTTCCTGTCTCCTTTTGTATCAAAAGAGATGAGTCTTGATCTTCCTCCTGAATGCTAGGTGGTTCTCCTCCAACCGAATGCTGGTTGGTAAAGCGTTCCATAGTCTAGGACCTTGGACCGCGAATCTTCTATCTCCTTTGGACCTGTAGTTGGCTTTTCGGTATTGATTGGTGGATCGCAGAACGCGATTGGGATTATGAGCTTTTATTTTTTCGCATAAATAATGGGGAGCATTCCCATGGATACATCTATTACAACTAACATAGCTAATAATTAGTTATCCATTATTTATCCAAGGCACCCCCCCCCCCAATCCTCACTTTCCCTTTTCCCTTTAATCTTTTTCTTTTCTCCTTAAACATGTCTTTCTTTTTTGTAAATTATTTATTTTTTATATAATTTTGTTTATAATTTAGAAAATGGATATGGTGATTCCAGATACAGTGAACGGGGGTGGTCCCCCTGCTCGCTGTAATATCAGCATAGTGTTGTCCTCAGGGGTGTATGGAGGTTGATATGAAGGATGGGATTATTATCTTGTGATTATTGATTAGTGATCATATCTGTTGTTATTTATATATGTCTGGTATGAGAACCTGGACTCTCCCTTGGTAGAAATAAAGTATTTGAAAAAAGAAAGTTACCGTATTTATCGGCGTATAACGCGCACATTTTTCCCCTGAAAATCAGGGGGAAATCGTGGGTGCACGTTACACGCCAATCCCCGCTTCCTATACACTGTTTGAACCACTCCGCCGACATATACCGAGCGCAGTACACTCGGCCAAGCGTGCCAGAGTGTACTGCGCTCAGTATATGTTGGCGGAGTGGTTCAAACAGTGCCGGGATCGGCTGAAAAACACAGCGGGGAGGACACCACGATGGCCGCAGGAGGACGTCGGACCGGACAAGGCCGCCGATGGACGCCGGGCAAGACACCGAGGGACATCCAAACGAAGTATTTTTTTTTCCAGGAATTTCCTTCAAGGTTTGGGGTGCACGCTATACGCCGGGGCACGTTATATGAAGATAAATACGGTATACCTTGCTACACACTCCCCCCACTCAGAATCTTTGGTCCCCAAAGATGGTAACAGTTCGTAACCTGGTACATGCTTCTCAAATACACGAGGAGAAAACTTGGTTAATATAAACAAGGCATCAGACAGTTCATATTTGTAAAAGAACCAGGCAGAGGAACCCCCACCAAGCTTTGGAGAGAAGGTTGCCCTGCCAGCAGGCCATCTGAACTGGTGCGGCCCAACCAGATGTGTCAGGGGTGAGCTAGGGTTGCCCTCCATCAGGCATATCAACTGTCCTTTTGGAAGTCAACATTGCCTCTTAAGAGCATTCACCCAGTTGGCTGTAAGTCAGATTTTTAGGGTGTAAGACTCTTCTTTCCCCCTCTCCTTGCTCAGGCACGCAGAGTTCCACTACTTCTGGAGCATCTTCTTCTGAGGCATCTGCTTCTTCTTTTGGAGCTGCTTCTTCTTTTGCAGCTGCTTCTTCTTTTAGAGCTGCTCCTGGAAGATACGAAGTCTCTTCAGGGTCCCCTATTGGCAGGGAATCCGATTCACCCTCTAAGTCCTCAGAGCATAGCTCGATGTACAAACTCAGGAGCCTCTGGCCAGAGAGTCGCATTGTCGGTCCCTTCAGGGGGAGATATAGGAAAGATGGTGGCCTCTTGGGACTGAGACAGCCATAGCCAATCTGGTTCCATCCCTTCTTCCTCAGTCTTCATCCTCCACATCTTGAGGAGATGACTGGGATCTGGTAACTGGCTGGGACCTTTCAGAGGTTGAGGGGAATCACCTGTGGATCCGACGTGGGAGGTAGGTGGACTGCTTCAGAGAGAGGCAGTAAATGATTTTGATGCCAACCCTTTAGTGGGCCTGTGTTCCCTTCCGGCCTAATCTGGTGTACCAGAAGGCCCGGTAGCTGCTTGCAGATAACATATGGCTGAGATTTCCAGCGGTTTGCTAACTTGTGCTTTCCAGAAACACCCAGTTCCTCGGCAATACTCTATCCCCTGGCTGCAAGTCTTGTATCCTGACCTTTAGGTCATAGTTTCGTTTGTTCTTCAGCCCTCTTTGGTCTGAAAGCTTGGGCTTTCTCATAGGCCGTTTTCAGACTTCTCCGCAGTCGGTCCACATACCTCTTGTGGGAAGTGGCTGAAGTGTTGTCAAGGGAGACGCCAAACGCCAGATCCACTGGAAGTGGAGCCTCTTCCAAACATCAGCCGGTAAGGGGAGTACCCTGTTGCATCACTTGTGGTACTATTGTAGGCATGCACGATGGCAGCTATATGTTTAGCCACTGCTTCTTCTCTGTGCTCAAAGTTCCCAGCATGTCTAGGAGAGTACGATTAAAACGTTTTGGCTGAGCACCCCCCTGAGGGTGATGAGGAGTGGTTCTGGACTTTTTTATGCCCAACAAATCCAACAGTCTTCTTATGAGATTGCTCTCAAAATCTCTCTCCCGTGATCTGAATGTATACATTGGGGCAACCCATAAGGGATGAAAAACGTGTCCACTAAAACTTTCGCCACTGTGGAAGCTTGCTGGTCCTTGGTTGGGAACGCTTGGGCTTATTGGGTAAAGTGGCCAGTCACCACCAAAACACTCCCCTGTCCACTCAGATCTGGCTCCAGGCAAAGGAAATGCACACCGGTTCCATGGGTCCCTGACTTTGAAGATGGCCCATTGGGGCAGCTTGATGTGGCAAGGTCTTCCTCTGGAAGCACCACATGCAAGAGTGACAGTAACCTTCAACTTCAGCCCACATGTAGGGCCAGTAGAACCTGTCCCTTACTAACTGGAGGTCCTTTCAGATCCTAGTTGACCATGATTGTCGTGAAGGGACGGTTAAGACTGTTTCCCTGTGCTTAGCCACCAGGAACAGTTAAAGCGAAAAGAACGGAGGGCGCACCGACCTAGTGTGATACCGCTAAATGAATTTTATTAAAATGTTAAAATCAATCGTACTCACAAATTAAAATCAGGCTTTCAAAGGCAATACAGCAGAATTCCAACAACATCAGCAGAACACGATAATCGCTTGAATCTCGAGTCGATGTTAAGGCTGACGCGTTTCGGGGGCGTACCCCTTTCCTCAGAGCCTGGTGGTCTGCAGTCGTTGGCCATTTTTACTTCCAGACCATCAGAGGGGCCCCTTCAGTAGACCACCCCTTGATGTAACTGCAACTGGTCCCATTCTTTGTGTAACAGTCGAGCCTCTTTTGGAGAGTCTGTAAGAAGTATGCCTGGGTATTGTTCTTCCAAAGCCTTCAATACTAACCTCTCTAGGGTGTCTTCCTCTAAGTCTCTCCTTAGATCCTTATTTGACAGCTTGGGTAGGCCTTCTCCCACCTGGGTTACATTACAGTAACATTTGGGTACACCAGCAGCCGAGACTCCACCTTTTTCAGCCTTGGATCCTTCTTTTGGCTTTAAGTTCAGCTCCCTGGTATATTGAGCTCGCACTCCTCCTGGGTCAGCTGGGTCCATACCTCGGATGGGTCACCAGGACCATGGGGCCTTCTGGATAGGGCATATGCATCCCTATTCCCAACTACTGGTCTGTATTTCAAGCTGAAGGTAAATCCTGAATGGTGGCCAACCATCGATGTCCCGTAGCATCCAGCTTGGCGGTAGTGAGAAGATAGGTGAGTTAATTGTCAGTTATCACCACAAATTCAGCCCCATATAGGTAGTCCCTTTATTTTTCCACAACAGCCCACTTTAGGGCCAGGAATTCAAGCTTGTGCTTTGGGCAATTCTTCTCGGCGGGGACCAGACTCCTACTCACATAGGCGACAATTTCAGAGGACAGCGCATAGTTGAGGGCCAATGGTGGTTAATGGTGAGGATTTTGGCCCTATGCTTTGACTGACCCCATTTGATCTATGGACAGCTTGATTAGTGGATGTAGGACCATCTCCTGATATGTCTGAACGTATTAGGAACAACTCTGGGGCCCTTGAAATGGTCAGATTCCCTTCTTCATTCGCACAAGGCATAAGTGTGTGAATTCAGGGTGTCTGTCTTCACATCAATCACCCATGGCTTCTTATCTGGGGACAGTACTCCCAGAACTGGCGTTAAAACTCTTCTGTCCAAACTTCCCCTTTCATCTTGATCACTAAACCGGTGTCAGGAGAGGCGTTCTGTTCCTTACACCACCTGGTGGCAGCAGCAGGATCCATTGTGGTGTTGGCAAGGGTTCTGTCTAGAGGGAGATTGATTGCAAAGCTGTACAAATCCCGGACGAGCCCCCACGTGTAGCACTACCCCTGGAAGAGCTGCTGGTTTTTGGGTCTACGCTCTGGCTATCAACCACTGAAACTGGCTCAAACTCTCCCTCCCAACTGGTATCAGTAAAAATTGTGGACCCCACTTGCTGCTGGGGAGCACAATATTTTATCACACCACAGTAAATATGCAAATACATTACCTTGTGCTGCACTGGTCCCACAGGATAATGGATAGACTGCACACAGATTTGCACTTAACCAAGAGGACTTTACTTGGTAAAACATAAAAGTAAAAGCACAAAGATAAAACAGATATGGCCAGATTCAGAAAGACTTGCGCCGGCGTATCTCGAGATACCCTGCGTAAGTGTAAATATGCGCCATCGTATCTATGCACTGTACCCACAGAACTAGATATGCCTGAAAATAGGCTTCCTCCAACCGACCTAACTTTCCTACGCCGGTGTATTGGCGCATATTTACGCTGGACGCATCTGCCGCTCCCATTGATTTCCTATTCAAAGATGCAAATGAGGGAGATACGGCGATTCACGCATGTACATGCGGCCGGCGCAGGCTACGTGTGTTGTGCGCAAGTCGTACATCCGGCGTAAAGTTATTTCATCAAAAAGCTGGCTTATCTTTGCACCTGACGTGCACAGTTCAGCCGGAGAGCAGCTACAGCAGCACCGTTATTTATAAAAATGCTTTTTGGGAGAGCAGTCATTACCCGAAGGCCTCGATACGCTTATATGTTATGGACGAGCTGAACAAGCTGAGCAACCCCACTTGCAGGACAACACATCTGTCTGCCAACATGCCAGGGGGGCAGCCGTGGTCCCAGCACTACTAATGGGTCCACGAGCACGGGAGAGGATATACCGCATGAGCCTCTTTGGCATGGGTGATTTGGAGGTGTATCGCATCTTCAGATTTAGCCATCCTGGAAATAACCACAGCCCTAAAAGATATCACCAGCAAGACACACCGCTCACATGCAGTGCAGCCACTGGTCAAGGTACTGGCAACACTCCATTTCCTTGCCAGTGGATCTTTTCAGCGTACAAGTGGAGTCGTGGCTGGGATGTCACAATCCACCATGAGCAGATGTGTGCACCAGGTTTTCCCCGCAATCCTCAGACGCATGTCCCACCACATCATCAAACCCACCAATGAGCACCTGCGGCAGAAGGCAATGCTGGATTTCTATAGACTTGCTGTATTCCCACGCACCATCAGTGCCATTGATTGCACACATGTGGCACTACAGCCCCCCCCCCCCTCTATGCCACAGAGCACATATATCGCAATCGGAAGCACTGGCATTCCATCAACGTACAGGGGGTAGCCGATGCCCAATGTCGGGGCACATGCATGGCTAATATCCTCCTGTCTTTTCCCTTCCAGGTGATTCGGCATATGCACTTGGGCCCCATTTCATGACTCCATTACGGAATCCCCAAACCAGAGGAGAGCTAAACTACAATGCGGCACACATATGTACCCGTGCAGTGGTGGAACAAACATTTGGCCTCCTGAAGTCCCGTTTCCGATGCCTGCATAAGTCTGGGGGGGGTCCCTGTTGTATTCCCCAAACTTCCTGTGTCAGATCATCAGTACATGTTGCATTCTGCACAACTACGCCATTAAAAAGGGCCTGCAGATTGACATATGTGATGACCTGACCCACACAGCCCCCCCCCCCCTGCCCGAGGCTACCCCCGTCTGCTGAGGGAAGAGCAGTCAGGAGGGTCCTTGTGGTAGGCATCTTTGAACTTTAAACACACACATTCAGCATGGCACACGGACAATGCATGCATGCACACCACTGTGGTCCCTAGATCACACACACCACATCCACATCACATCGGATTAGCCCAAGTCCGGCATGCAGAACTTTGGAGCAGCAATGCCACGCCAAGGCCCCAATTATGTTGCTGTCTATTCATACCACATTCACACGGTCGTGGGGATAACCTCTCCTCTACGACCCAGGGTGACACCCCTAACTGACAGGAGTGTCACCCCCACATTCACACACCATTCACACTGTAGTCTGCACTACTGACCGTGTGCAGTCATAAAAATAAATAAAAGGCTCATGACCTGAGCATAAATCAACTCCAAAAACTCATAGCCTGAGCACAAAAAGTAATAAAAATAACATTCTAAACAAGGAAAAAAACGGCACTCATTTGGCCTGACGGGGGCTGCGCCTGGTGCCACCTCTCTGGCTCCTCCTGCCTGGAGGGAGCCTTGGGTAGGGGCATATGGAGGTGGCTCATGCCTGGGTGGGCTACTCCTGGCAGGTGATGGCTGCCTGCCCGCCCTCCAAGGCCACGGCAATGTGGCTGAGGAAGTGATTGGTCTGGGCCTGCATCCTCAGCTGGCGGTTTATATTGTTGAGCTTCCTCTGCCTTCCCTCATCCCAGATGGCAGCCGTGTTGGCCTGGACTGCAGCTCCCCCAGGCTGGTGAACACTGCAGCACAGTTGCAGCTGACATCCTGCACTGCATCAGTAATCTGTGCCACGGAGGCCAGGCTGTCAGCCACCCGGTGCAGGTGCCCAACTTGTTCCCCAATATGCCTGGTCTGCTGGACCTGGTCCCTTGCCATTTGGTAATGCACGGTATCAGGAACACCCCTGGTCTTTCATGTCGCCTTCCTGGGGGCAGAAGATGGTTGTAACCAGCTGTATGGTGTAGCCCTTGAGGGGCTTACCCTGCTGGTGGCTGAGCCAGAGGGGCTTCCCCTGATAGGGGAGGAGGTGTGAGAGGGCCTGGCCAAAGAAGAGGAATCCTCCAAATACAGGCAACCCTGATCAAAGGTCACCGTCTCCTCCTCAACCACCTCCAGAGGAGAGGTGTGGCCACTCCTCTCCACCGCTGGATCTAGGCTTCCTAGGAGGTCAAGATCAGGATGATGGCGTGGGATGGCCACCGGCAGCAGATGGCCCTGCTCTCTCCTGCACATCTGTGGATGACACAAAGCATTCACATGTTGGTGGACCCACACACTTGTCACATGTCCCCTTCCACCCCCTCACATGCTACACACCGGATGGGGGATAAACTTACCTGTCCTTGAGGCATCACCAAGGGAATCAAAGCCCTCCACGCCCTCCAACTGCTCCCTCTCCAAACACCGGGTGACCACCTCCTCCTCCGGGGTCAAGCTCAGCACACATGGTGGTCCACCCCCCATGCCCCTCTGGTGCCTCTTGATGGCGGACACCTTCTCCTGAACCTTGCACCTCACATCATTTATCTTTTTATTGATCTCCTTGGCTGTCCGGGTCTCATAGCCAAAGCTATTCAGTTCTGTGGCGATGGTCTCCAGGGTGGCCTGTTTCCTGGCCTGGCTGTTATCCCGACTTTGGGCACCATGGAGGAAGGCGTCATACCTCTCCATGGCAGAGATGAGGGCTGCCATCTCCTGTGGCGAAAAATTCTTCTTCCTCTTGTCCCTCTGTGAAACGCTAGAAGCCATCGCACAGCAAAAAGTATCTTGCTCAGGGGGAAAAAAGCAGGATGTACTTTTGCGTCGGACGGGTGCATGTCTGGGCGTATTTATGCACTCGGCGTAAGACGGTGCGCCGGTGTATCCCAGGAAGTTGGGCCGGTGTAGTTGTGAGCATGCGCACAGGGATTGTATGCCAGGCGTAAGTCTCTGCTCCAGGCTCAGGCCATCATTTGCATAAGGTCACACCCACTTCCACTTACGCCGGCTTGCCCCTTCACATTTACGTTACGCCGGTGCAACGTTGGGACCAAGTGCTTTGTGAATACCGTACTTGCCTCTCTAGGTTGCGTCGGCGTATCGCATATGCGATGCGCTACGCCGACACAAAGATGCGCCCATCTACCTGAATCTGGCCAATAGTGTACTACTTAGTCAATAATAGCAACAAATAAATACAGGTTGGATTATGGTAATTATACAGATCTGTGTAAGCGCACAGCAAAGGGATTCCTTCAGTAAGATATATTCACACTGATGCACCTCTTAACCAGGCCTTACCCCGCTTTCACCAACAACAATGCTGTGCGGCTTAATATAATCAAATACTTAACTCGGAGAGTATATATGTATCAACAACTCACTTTGCCCAACGGGCAGTCTTTAAATCATGTACCTCACCAGGGTAGTTTGGTTGATCAGACCAAATGTCAATTTGATCGTTCTCAATAGTTCACGTGTATTTTAGTTGCATGCGGTGGTGCACAATGATTGATTTGTAATCCAAAGGAAGGAACAGATAAACTGATGCAAAATGCCTGGGTAATCAAGTCACAATGGCAAGTCTACAAGATTCACTCTCCTGCAACACAGTCATTATGGTTGGGCAAGTGCCCATCTCACCCAACCAGGCCTGGCTTTTCCGGATTGCTCCGCCTGTGAAACTCTGATCCGTGGTCTTTCCGACACTGACAGTTCACGGTCCACCACACGACCGTCACACACTGCCGATCACATGGGTCACCGTTGCTCTAGGAACAGTCCGGTCACTCCGTCAGGGATCCCCCCTTTCTCAATGGGCAATCCGCACAGGCGTGGATAGGCCTAGGTTTCCGGAGACAAAATTTCACACAGGCCTCCTTCTTGGTTAAAGGGGCGGTCCAGAGAGAGCGCGCCAAAGACGTCTTCCCCCTTAAATTCCTTCACCCAGCAGGCTGTGCAGGGTGCAAAGTATTTTGGGATTGCCAAGTTGCGCTCTGGGTATTGTAGTCTGTAAATTAACCAGGGCGATGGAGTCTTTATCTCCCTGTACTTCGATTCCCAACATTCCTTGCTGTACCAGTGTAAAACCAAATAGAAGGTGGCTATTCCTTCTATATCTGTAAACTGTAGTCTTTTAACCATATAGAAAGTGATACCTTGCTATATATATATATATATATATATATATATATATATATATATATATATATATATAGGCCAGTATGGTGGCCTGAGTTTATGGGAGGAGCCCGGAGGGTATTTAAACAGCCCACTCACACATGCTCTTTGTCGGTTCAGTGTGCAGTACTACACGTCACTGGGCCGACACTTCCCAGCTCACCTCATGTCCGTGAGTCTGCGCATTCAATCACATTTGACATCGCAAGTGCATTGCAGCTTCTCCGTTCATGGTCTTCGACGGCGGTTCCCGCTTACTGTCGCAGGTTGTATTCAAGCCTTTTGTATCATGTGCAATCTTGCAATTCATTATGCTTCATGTATTACATAAGATTAGACATTATGGATAGGACATATTGCAGGATGCCTTTGGACATTATGAGGTGTCTGTCTAGATGTGGATTGAACTGAATCAGACTATTGGGAACTATTGAAAGGCTAAGTGGCTTGGGAAAGACATTTCATTGTCTATTGTGTGATAACACTGTTTTGAGCATTTTGATTATCAGGAGTATTGGGGTAACAAGCCCCAGGGACTTTGAAACGGTGTCCAAATAAACAATAAATGCAGATAAAAGGTACAAAATTTATTAAGTTTGAACATACAAAAAAATATAAATAAAATAACACAAATAAATGATCCAAGAATGAACCAAAATGGCTCTAATGAAGACCCCCCCCCCTTTTTTTTCCTTTTTTTCATTTGTTGTATACTTTATATGGGATGTGGTGTCCTTGATTGATTTCTTCCTGCCTACCATTATCTTTTTATCAGGAGTATTGGATTAGCATGTCATTATCTAAAAGTGTGTGATCTCTCAGATGTAGTAATGACCTCCTCTCTATGCGGAGACAAGCTGGCTAGATAACGGATTCTGTTAACTTCACTGATGTCATTATCTCCAGGAATGTCATTCTCTCTGAGGTAGTAAAGTCATGCTAAATACATCGGTGCCGAAATGTCTCTGTATGGAAACCCCAGTGTGTGGAAAAGGGGGTGGAGATTTCATTGTTCTTTGATTGATGAAAGCTGTAACCTGTATATAACCAGCTGAGTGTTTCAATAAAGTGGAGTTCTGGTTGAACATACATACAACTCGTTTGGTGTGTGTTCTTCATGGATCCAATCGGCACATAGCTGTAGGTCGGATCCCGGAATCTTGGATGACTGGACCATCAGATGTTGCAAGCTGCAATCTGATCGAATAGAAGCAGAGGAGTGTTGGGAGAGCAGGACCTGGGCGAGAAAGGGTCTCGTCACACTTCCTATCCTGCATTTCTTTTGTAAAAATCTGCCTCTGAGTTATTGTTGCTCATGTTCTAACATCTTAGTTACAAGCTTGGTACATTTGTAACTTCCTCCTGCCAAACAAACTATTTATTTGTATATTCAGTGTCCATGCTGGCTGTCTCATTCATTTGGAGATGAGCATATATTCTTTGTATGGGTTCTTTGGCAGATTGAGGTGGTAATTGAACTCACCTGCTGCCTTGTCTGCACTTGATTAGCCTGGGGGGGATGGGTGGCTGGTAGGTGTTCGGTTTCACAGCAAGGAGTAGCATACACTCTACAACCAATTCACAGCAGATTTGTTCAACACTCCTTACTTCCGATTCGTATCGGATTTGTTTCATGCATTTTACAACCGTTCTTGTATCAGTCATTACTCTTTATAACGGTTTTGTATCAGATACATTGTATAATTTCCACCATTGCCATTCTATGTTTCCTCCATGCCGTGCGTTTTAGTTTCCACAGCGGAACTTACGAATTTGTTTGTACACGGTTCTTCTCTCTCATTTATTTACCAAAGTTATTGCCTGTGCGTCATGCATGGTGCCACACCACGCCACACTCTTCGGATGTGTTGCACATCCACTCCAGTCCAAGCAAACCCAGTTGCATGTTCACTGTCCCAGGTAGGATTCGTTAGCTTGTTTGTCATGTCAAAATTCGTGGCCACTCATGGTGTCACCCGCATCATATGTTCGGTTCCCACAGTGGAGCTTATAAAATATTCGTACGCACTTCTCGTGTTCTATTTTCTACACCAAACCTTGTTGTTTTGCCCCATGCATGGCATCACGCTACACCTTTCCTACATGTTTCACTCCAGCCACAGTCCGCCGCAAACTCACTCGCATGGCCCACTGTCGCAAGTAAAATTTGTTATTACATTCTTTAGGTCCTATCAATTTGCTACCATTCGTTGTCTCCCATATCGTTCATTAGTGGCCCCTAGGGAACCTACGATTCAAACAGGCGTTGTCCTTCTACCTTATATTGCTTGCTTAAGGTACAAACAAACCAGGTGTTTCTATCCTTTCTCAGTAACCCAATTCTTATTGATTGAGACCTTGCAACCATGCAAAAACTTTGCCACCACGCAATCTCAGCCCCTCGGCAACCTGACACCTGTTGAGACCATTACAACCATGCAAAAATTGTCTCAGCAGCCTGACACCCTTGTTGAGACCCTTGCAAATGCAATATCGTCTCAGCAGCCCCACACTCATTGAGATTGAGATCCTTGCAACCACGCAAAATCATCCCAGCAGCCTGACACCCTTGTTAAGACCCTTGCAACACATGACCTTTACAAAACATAAAATAAAAATATATAAAAACGCAAAAAAAAACGTTGCCACCACGCAATCTCAGCCCCCTGCAACCTAACACCTGTTGAGACTGCTGCAACTATGCAAAATCGTCTCAGCAGCCTGACACCCTTGTTGAGACCCTTGGAAACGCAATATTGTCTCAGCAGCCTTCACACTTATTGAGATCCTTGCAACCACGCGTATATCGTCTCAGCAGCCTGACACCCTTAAGACCCTTGCAACACATGACCCTTACAAAACGCAAATATATATATATATATATATATATATATATATATATACACACAAAAAAAAAAAACGCAAAAAGAAAAAAGTGCAGAAAAAAAATTGCCACCTCACAATCTCGGCCCAGCAACCTGACACCTGTTGAGACCATTGCAACCATGCAAAATCATCTCAGCAGCCTGACACCCTTGTTGAGACGCTTGCAAACGCAATACCGTCTCAGCAGCCCCACACTTATCGAGTTCCTTGTGACCATGCAAAAATCACCTTAGCAGCCCGACACCCTTGTTAAGACCCTTGCAACACATGACCCTTACAAAAAATATATATATAAAAAAACGCAAAAAAAAATTGCCACCACGCAATCTCGACCCAGGAACCTGACACCTGTTGAGACCATTGCAACCACACAAAATCGTCTCAGCAGCCTGACACCCTTGTTGAGACCCTTGCTAACGCAATACCGTCTCAGCAGCCCCACACTTATCGAGACCCTTGTGACCATGCAAAAATCACCTTAGCAGCCCGACACCCTTGTTAAGACCCTTGCAACACATGACCCTTACAAAAAATATATATATAAAAAAACGCAAAAAAAAATATTGCAACCATGCAATCTCGACCCAGGAACCTGACACCTGTTGAGACCATTGCAACCACACAAAATCGTCTCAGCAGCCTGACACCCTTGTTGAGACCCTTGCTAACGCAATACCGTCTCAGCAGCCCCACACTCATTGAGACCCTTGCAACCTCCCACTCGATAAAGACCTTTGGTAACCATGCAGTCTCGCCCCAGCAACCTGGCATTAATTGAGATCTTTGCAGCCAGGCAAATTGTCTTAGGCCGGGAGCTGTGGTGGCTCAATGTGATTGGCACTGTGCTGATAAGCCGTTCACCTCTGCAGCCAAGGGTTCGGATCCCGGTCTCGGCTACATGTGAATTGAGTTTGGTGGTCTCAGCCCGACTCCCGGTGGGTGTGCTATACAAGGTACGCCTGTGCTTAGTACGCCCCCCCCCCCACAAAAACCACCACACTTGCACGCACACGAAATTGGTTTAAAACACACGCACTTTGGTCATGTGGTCTCCTAAAATAAAGAGAGGCGAAGGACCTACGGGGCTGGCTGAGTGGGCTAGGCCCCCTCACTCCCTCATAGAGGGAGTCCCTCTGCCCCATTGGGGTCCCGTTGGGCTCCCAAGAGGAGCAGATAGGGTGGGGTGAGTGGGAGGCCCCCCCTCACACCCACCATTGCCACCAGGGGCATGGAGAAGGATGGCGATTGCCTCCTCTCTCTCGAGTTCACGCACAAAAATACACTTTAAAAAAAAAATTGTCTTAGGCCTCGTGTACACTGCTGTTGGTAAACGGACGTTTAGGAACAGTTGGGTGTTTTTTCAGCCGCCCCCAATCTTATCAGTACATCTACACAGGATCATTATAGTTGTTTCTAGGCAGTTGAGTTAGAAACCTTCCTGGGAAAAATAAATAAAAAAATGGGTTCAGTCGGATGTTCAGAGGCATTCGAAACACCAATGCCTGTAACGGCTTGTAAACACTGCCAGACGTGGTAACTAATGTTTACCAGCGTTTCATTCACAGTCGTTTTCATTAAAAAAAAAGGAATATTGTCTCAGCAACTTGACACTTATTTGAGACCCTTGCAAATGTAATATCATCTCAGCTATCTCACACTCGTCTAGACCTTTGCAACCACACAATCTCATCTCAGCAACCTAACACCCGTTCAGACCTTTGCAGCCATACAAAGTCGTCTTGGCAAACTGACACTCATTTGACACCATTGCAAACGCAATATCGTCTCAGCAACCTGACACCCGTTCAGACCTTTGCAGCCATACATAGTCATCTCAGCAGCCCGACACTCACTTGACACCATTGCAAACACAACATCGTCTCAGCAACCCCTCACTTGTTGAAAACTGTGCAACCACACAAGGCCATCTCAAAACAACCTCATTTTTTTGTCTTTTTTGTCTTTTTTTTTTTTTCACATCAGACTTTACCAGAGAGTCACTCGTGTTTTCACAAGTAGAGAGGAACTGTTATTTCCACTTCAGTAATGCATCATTTGTGAATTTCTATTTTATTTAATTATTTTTAGTTTTGTTTCACTGTTTTTTTGTTTGTTTTTTAGTATTATAAGTAATTACATATTTATGTATATTCCTCTATTTTTATTATTTAATAATAATAATCCCTTATAGTTCTGCACTTCCTCCCATTAGTCTCTATTCTCCTTCTCTCCGACCTATCTTCATCTATATCTACACCCCCCTCCTCCCTACCCCTCCCCTCTCTCCCCCCCTTGTGTGGTTTGTTTCTGGGTTCTTATTTATTCAGACATTTTCCTCATGTATTCTTGCGTCCCCTTATATTTCTCCCATTGTTTCCATTTTCTATTGTGTTTTTCAAGTTGGCTGTTATCGCTGCTGCTTAAACATTCCAGTTTGTTCGAATTTTCAATTTGCGAGAACCAGTCTTTTATGTCTGGTTTATTTTTATTTAGCCATTTTTTTGGAATTAGTCCTTTAGCAGCATTAATTAACTGTGGAAGCAGGGTTTCTTTCCTTCTGTTCCTAGGACTTTTTATGTCGTGGAACAGACATGTGTAGATATTATTGTCTAGTTCTTCTTGGGTTATTTCCTTTGCGATTTCTTGAATTTCCCGCCAATATTCTATTATTTTGGGACAGTTCCACCAGATGTGCAGGGTTGATCCTGTCTGTCCGCAACCCCTCCAGCATAACGGGGAGTTGTCCTTGTTTAGCTTATTCATCGTTTCAGGTGTCTTGTGCCATCTAGTAATGCACATGTAGTTCATCTCGATAGTGTTCATATCTGTTGCAGTATTGTGCACTGATGCTATAATTTTTCCAAGTTGTTGGTCTTCAAATTCTTTGTTTATTTCTCGTTCCCATTTTTTTTTATGAAATCCGGTTTGTCTTGTGTCTCTATGTCTGTCAGTATTTGGTATATTTTTGATGTTACATGTTTTATTGGCATTTGTGTGACACATAATTTTTCAAGTTGGGTTAGGTTCCCTCCATCTCTTATTGGTGTGGGAATTGATTTTTAAATGAAATCTTTTTTATTGTTCAACACATATCGTTGTAATACATTTTGTGCACATCTTCAAATACAAATACAAAATACTGCATATATTAAAGGTATAAAAATGTGTGTAAAAAATATTTCCCATATTTCAAAGCTTACTCCCTATGTCTCTTTTGTGCGTTAATGTGCATTATATTGTATGTGTGTCCATTTATCTTTCGTCTATATTCCATACGTCTTCAACCCATTTACTTCGACATTTTAAGACTGTGTAGTCCTGCGCCCTGGATAGTATTTCCCTATATATTTTGGATATTAATCCTTTCCGATCCTCTACTCCGAGTACTGTCTTAATTAGGGGGACTTCCCATATTGTTAGAGATTGTGTCTTTTCTTGTGCCTGTAGCACATGTCGCAGTTGGAGGTATTGATAGAATCCCTTTGATCCCAGCTGAAATTCTTGGCATAATTGCTCATATGTCTTCAGCACCTCTCCTTCATGCTTAACAAATTGTATCCCTTTCTCTTTCCACCCACTGAATCCTTTTAGCGCCTGTATTTCCGGGTACCTTGGATTATCCCATAACGGGGTAAGGGGCAACGGCCCCCGTATTCCCAGAGCTTTCCTGACCTCTCCCCATACCCTTTTCAGCAAGATACCTGTCGGAGCTGAGCGTGGTATGCTTGGGAGGTCCATTTCCAAGTGCAATGCTGCCACCAATGCAGGTGCCCAACTTGTTACCATATTGCAAATAGAGTCCTCTTTGTTTTCCCGTTCCCATCCCGCTAAATGTTGAGTCTGGGCAGCCAAAAAATAAGTTTTAGGGTGTGGGACTGCAAGGCCGCCCCTATCCTTACTGTACTGAAGGGTGGCCAGACTAATCCTGGCCACCTTTTTCTTCCATATCAAGGCTATCATCAGAGTTTCACTTTGTTTGAACCATTTATTTGTAATCCACATAGGGGAGTTATGAAAGACGTACAGGAGCTGTGGTGCCCAAATCATTTTAATTAGATTTGCTCGCCCCACTACCGACAGAGGAAGTTTGCACCAGCTATTGCATTTCTCCCTCTGTCTGTCCAGCAGTGGGCCCAAATTCAACTGAAGGTACTCTGCCAGGTCTGGAGATGCCACTACTCCTAGATATTTAAAACTGTTACTTATGGCAATCTGCTCAGCTCCAGGTGGCAGTGGTGCCACCATTGGATCTATGGGCATCAAGGTTGATTTTGACCAATTAATAGCAAGTCCTGAAAAACGGCCGAACTTCCCAATGATCTGTATCACTGCCTGCAACGATGTGGAGGAATCACCTAGATAAATTAACACATCATCTGCATACAATGATATCTTATCTTCCCTCTGGCCCCTACAGAATCCCATCACCTCACTGGAGCTACGAATATAGATATCCAGGGGTTCAGCCGCCAGTGCAAACAACAGTGGGGATAATGGACACCCTTGCCGAGTCCCTCTATGGAGCTTGAACACAGATGAGAGACTATTATTAATGCGAAGTCTGGCTCGAGGATCAGAGTACAGCACCTTCACCCATTCTATAAACCTGTCTCCTATTCCAAATCTTGCCAAGACCTCCACGAGGTAGGGCCACTCCACACTGTCAAATGCTTTGGCAGCGTCCAGTGATAGAATGGCCCTCCCTCCCGGATTATCCACCGGCATCTGTATATTCAGATTAAGTCGCCGTATATTATCTGCCGTGGAACGAGATGGTATAAAGCCGCATTGATCTCTATGTATCAGTTTTCCTATCACCTGTGATAGCCTAGAGGCCAATATTTTGGCCAATATCTTGACATCCGCATTTAACAGAGATATTGGGCGATATGAGTCGGGCAGCAATTTGTCCTTTCCTGTCTTTAATATAACTATAATTGTGGCTTCCTGCATGCTCTCTGGTAGGGTACCTGTTTCAATTACCTCCTGCAGGGTTTGTAGCAAAGGTGGCAGAAGTGACTCTTCATACTGGGAGTACACCTCTGCTGGTATACCATCTGGGCCTGGGGATTTGTGTAGCGAAGTCTCATGCAGGGCGTTCTTCAGCTCTAACATAGTAATTGGTAGGTTTAACATTTCCCTATCTACTTCAGACAGCTGTGGAAAGGTGCATGATTGCAAGAAATCAGTAATTTCTGATGTGTTACCGTGTTTCCCCGAAAATAAGACACCGTCTTATATTTTTTTTTCCTCAAGAAATCACACTATGGCTTATTTTCGGGGGGTGTCTTATTTTTATTACAGAAAATAAAGGTTGCCTACCTGAACCACACTTGCGCTTCTTAGCATTTCCTCTGTCCACCTGTAGACTGAGATTATCGTATTCTGCGCGCCATTTTTGGACCATTCGGATATCCAACTTCTTCTCTTTGCAAAAAGCCGTAAGATTCTTGCCTCGGGAGTCCTCCACAATTCCTTTCTTGTACTCAACAGAATAACTCTTTCTTTTTGCACTCATCTTGTCTGGTTGTACCACTACAAGATATCACTACAAGATTCGACACTACATCTTATTTTCGGAGATTCAACACTACATCTTATTTTCGGAGATTCGACACTACATCTTATTTTCGGAGATTCGACACTACATCTTATTTTCGGAGATTCGACACTACATCGCTACGTCTTATTTTCGGAGGGGTGTCTTATATTTCTATCTTGCGTCGAAATCCCGCTACGGCTTATTTTCGGAGTACGTCTTATTTTCGGGGAAACACGGTATATCTAGCTTTAGAGGAATATAAGTCCCCATAGTAGTTTTGAAAGACCTTCAGAATATCAGGTCCCGTAGTATACATCTCCCCTGTGTTCGCCTTTATTGCTGTGATATTTGAGGTTTCCTGTTGTCCCCTTACTATAAGGGCAAGTAAACGTCCTGTGTTTTCCCCTTCCTCAAAGTAACTTTGTTGTTGGAAGTATCTACTCTTCTCTGCTGCTGTTAGTAGCGCGGTATTAAAGAGGGTTTGTACCTCCTTCCAAGAGTCATGCCTAGCTTGAGAGGGGTCTGCGACCAGGGCTTGTTCCCTAGCTTTCAGTTCATCTCGTATCCTTTTTTCCCATTCCTTCGATCAAGCTTTAATACCCGAGATCTCCTTTATCAGGCAGCCCCTCAGGAATGCTTTAAGTGCATCCCAAACAGTCGCGGCGCTAGCAGTCCCCCTATTAAAACTCCCGTGTAGCCTCCCCTGTGCCATCTGTAGGTGGTAACAGGGTCAGCCAATACGGGTTCACTTTCCATGACATACGATCCAATGTCCTATTAACATTAAGCTTTACCCAAAACGGCGAATGATCGCATAATAACCGGGGCTCGTAGGCCGAGTCCATCACCCGGTGCATTAATAACTCGTTCCCCAACCCGAGATCGATACGGGAAAGTCCATCATGTGTGGCAGAGTAGCATGAATAGCATCTCTCATCTATGTGTCTCTCTCGACACACATCATGGAGTCCTATTTCCGAGAGCAATGAAGCAAAAGCAGTTTTATTAGCCTTTTGCCCTATCCCTCTAGATGAGAGAGATATTCTGTCAAGATTTCTATCAAGTGTGTTGTTAAAGTCGCCTAGTACTAATGCCGGTACATCTGGGGAGAGCGCCATAAATTGCGCCAAGTCCCTAAGTGGTGCCACCGTGAACGGTGGAGGTACATATATTAAGGCGATGATACATATCAAACCATTAATTTTACACAATAAAAAGACATATCTGCCCTCTCTATCTATCTGTTGCTGGAGACACTCAAAAGTTACATTAGCTGAAATCAGCACACTTACTCCTCTAGAATAAGAGGACTGTGTTGAGTGGTATTGCACTGGGTATTTTCGTAGATTTAATAAGTGAACCGTGTCAGGGCGCATATGTGTTTCCTGTAGACAAATTACCTGTGGCTTCCTTCAATGAGATATTTAAACATTGCCTTTCTCTTGATCTTATCTCCTAACCCCCTGACATTCCATGTCATCAACATTATGCCCTTATTATTCCTACTCACCATTACCATAAAAATTGGAAGAAAAAAAAAACAAAAAACAAAGCAACAAACAATCTTTAGATACATTTCCCTCTAAGTCTACGACCTTTCCCATAATTTCAGTGTGGTGATAATATCTTGTGTTACCCCTTCTTGCATTGGTCATTTGTGACATAGTTCCATTTATCTAGTGAACCTGTGTAATCTTCATAACAATCTCTATATTTACACATTGTGTCCTTATATATTGATAGTGTGACCCCATCTTCAAAATATATTAATGGTGTGACCCCCTGATTTCATGATCTTAAAATAACTTTGGGGGATTTTTATGGGCAGTGTCTGGAATTTGTATGTTATTTTTGGAAGGTTAACCATCTTAAAGGCGTTAATTCTTCCAATCCTTGAGAGGGCTCTAGTTGCGTCTTTTTTAATCTGTTTTCACCTCATTTAGTAAGGGAATAAAGTTAGCAGGAAACAGACCCTCTATTGTGGGTGTCAGCCTGATCCCCAGGTAACTCAGCTCCTTTACCCATGTGTATGTATGTTGTTTTTGCAAGGCTAACTCTTCCTTTTTTCCCACACCGATATTCAAAATTTCTGTTTTTCTGGGATTTATTTTAAAATTAGAAAGTTCTCCATATTTTTTTATTTCTTTAGCAATATCCAGCAAAGTTGAAGTTGGGTTTGTTATGAACATTAAAATATCGTCGGCATATGCTGCTACTTTATGTTCTTCTACACCTGTTTTTGCTCCTTCTATTCTGGGGTTGTTTCATAGGGTTGTCAGAAAGGGTTCAAGTGCTAATATGTATAGCAATGGAGAAAGAGGACAGCCCTGTCTAGTGCCATTATGCATTTCGAAGGAGGCGGAGACTTTACCGTTAACCTTAACCATTGCCGTTGGTCTGTTATATAGGTTTTGTACCCAGTGTCTAAATCTTGGCCCTATCCCCAGATGTTGAAGGGTTTCTATCATAAATCCCCAGTCCACCCTATCAAACGCTTTCTCAGCGTCGATTGAAAGCAGAAGGGCTGGGGGCTTTACGGCATCAGTTTTTTGCATTATTAGTATCGCTTTTAAGGTATTGTCCCGGCCTTCTCGTCCTGGTACAAATCCAGTTTGGTCTGCATTGATCCAGTCTGGCATTAGGTCTTTAAGTCTAGTGGCGAGAATTTTTGCATACAGTTTGGTATCCGTATTTAGTAACGCGATTGGTCTATAGCTGGAGCATATTGTCTTGTCTTTCCCGGGTTTTGGTATTATAGTGATATGTGCAAGCAGAGATTCAGGTCGCATTTCTGCCTCTTCTCCTATTTGGTTAAAGTAATCACATAATCTCGGGGGCAGCAATTTTTGAAATTTTTTGTAACATTTAATGGTAAATCCATCAGGTCCAGGGCTTTTCCCATTAGGCGTTTCTTTAAGTGCTCTTATAATTTTTTCTTGTGTGATCTCCATTTCTAGAGCTATCAAACGTTCTTTTTGTAGCTTTGGCAGGTTTGCGCTGTTTAAATATTCTTGAATTTTCTCCTGTCTCCCGTCTCTTTTTTTCCTCCTTATGTAAGTTATCCTTGCCAATTGCGTAAAGTGTGCTGTAGTATGTATGAAATGCATCTGCTATATCGACTGTTTTGTTCACCATTTCACCTCTCATATTCTTGATCTTTTCTATAAAGTTTTAGCCTTTTTATGTTTTAACATTTTTGCAAGGAATTTTCCTGGTTTGTTCCCTCCTATATAACGCTCCTTTTTCATCCTATAGAACTCCTTCCTTGTCTCTTGTTCCAATTGGTCTTTCAGGTTCTATCTTTTAGTCATTAAAGCACACTGGGTTTCAAATTTCAGGTATTTTTTGTGTCTTTGTTCTAATTCATATATTTCTTTCAGGATCTTTTTGGTATTATTAATATTTTCCCTTTCTTTCTTTTTTCTGGCGCCTATGGCTATTAGTTGTCCCCTTATGACGGCCTTGTGCGCTTCCCATACGGTTGCCTTACTTAAGTCTGGGGTATCATTAATCCGGAAGTATGTTTCTATTTCTGTTTCAATTATCTTCTCTGTTTCTTGCTCTTCTAATATGTCTTTGTTTATTCTCCAGACTCCCTTTCCTCTTGTTTCCCTGTAGGCCTTAAGTTTCATTGTTACTGGCGCATGGTCTGATAATGTGGCTATTTCTATGTTTGAGTCCGCAGCTTCCTCTAACAGACTATGTTCGATCAGAATTTAGTCTAATCTGGAGTACATCTTATGTACCACTGAATGATAGGTATAGTCTTTTTTACTAGGATGTTGAATCCTCCAGATGTCTACTAGTTGGTATTCAAAAAGTTTTCTTTTTAACCTTCTTGTTTCTTTTGTTTCTGTGTTCGTCCTTCTGGATGTGGAATCTAATTTATTATCCATATAAAAATGTTAATCTCCTGCCAGTATTAAGTTGCCTTTTTTTACCTTGTCGAGTTCCTTTAAGGTTTTTAAGAAATAGTTTTTAGAGCGTTTGTTTGGACCATATATGTTAACCAAAGTATATCTTATATTAGCGATGGTTCCTATCAATATCAGAAATCTGCCATTTGGGTCGGTTTTCCTCTCCTCTATCCACATTTTTCCCGAAGCCAATTGCTACTCCTTTTGCCCCTTTTGTAGGGGTGTCACTATAGAACCAAGTGGGGAATTGCTTTGAATATAACTTAATATTGCTCTCTAATGCCAGGTGTGTTTCTTGTAAGAATATTATTTCAGCACCTTTCCTCTCTAGTTCTCGCATTACCATATGCCGCTTTTGAGGGGAATTTGGTGACAATTGATGGCACAGTGACTGCATTTGATGGCATGGCACAGTAGTGACAATTGATGGCACAGTGACTGCATTTGATGGCATGGCACAGTGGTGACAATTGATGGCACAGTGACTGCATTTGAAGGCATGGCACAGTGGTGACAATTTTTCTCTGAGTGATTAGAACTATTTTTCCCCGTGACCATCCATGCAGGGGCGAGGCAAGCCCAGGCCCTTTTATTGTGCCAGGGGCGTGCTCCGCCCCCCAAGGGGATCCGCCTCAGGTCTGTCAGGTTTTTTCTTTTTTGTTCTCTCTTTTGAAACAAACCACTTTGAAACAAACCACTCCCCTTCTTCTCCCCTTTTCCCAACCTCCCCCCACCCTCCCCCTCCCTTCCCTCTCGAACATCCCCCCTCCCTCTCCCCCGTCTCTATACCCTTTCCAAAGATGTTCTAGACCCATAGTCTAGCAGGTATCTACCCTCTCTCCTTAACCTGCCTATTGTGCGCGCCGAAGTGGCGTACTGTCTGGCGCTGTCTACCCCAATTGGGTTGACACAGGAGCTCCCCGTGAGTTCCCAGTTTCCAGCCCCTTTCTGGCTATTTCTTATTACTTTCCTTTCCCATCCTAAGTCCCCGGATCCCCAGACCCCCACCGCCCCCCCTTAAGGTTATTTCCTTCTAGGAACCAAATGCCAAGCCTCATCCTCTTGTAACTCTGGTTCTTGACTCCCCTTTAGGGCTTCCGGTATGGGTATGTTTAGTTTCTCACAAAACTCCTGGGTTTCTTCAATGAATCTAAGTTTCACTGTTTGCCCGTTCTTTCTCCCTACCAAGCATGCAGGGAACCCCCAATTATACTGGATCTCATGTTCTTGTAGTGTTTTTTATCAAGGGTTTTAGTGCCCATCTTCTCCTTAATGTATCCTGGGATAAGTCAGGATATATTTCTATTAGTTTTCCTTCAAATTTCAGAGGAGGTTTCCCCTTCAAATTTCTCCAGATTTGTTTATTTCCTCCAAACTCTCAAGTCTCCAAATTATATCCCTGGGGCTCTCTGCAGATATTCTCATAGGTCTTCTTACCCTAAAGACTTCTTCTATCTTTATACTATTTGCTTCTTGATTGCCCAATAATGGAATAAATATTTTCTCCATAATTTCTTCCAGATTTTCTTTCTGGGGGTGTTCAGGGAGTCCTCTGATTCTCAGATTTCTTATCTTGTTCTTATTTTCTTGGTCTTCCCTTTTGTAGGCTTGTTCTACTCTAAGTGATTTTATTTCTCCTTTTAGGTCTTTTATTGTATTTGTGTGTATGTCTACTCTATTTTCTATTTTTTCCACTCTGGTAAGTAAGTGTCCCACATTATTATGGATTATCGCTATTTCTTTTTTTAGTGAAGATTCTAGGCTTTTTAGTGATTTTTCCAAGGCTGCAAACATAGCTTCCATATCACATTTTGTTGGGAGCGTGTCTGTATGTTGCTGCTCCCCTATTCCTGCTCTGTCTGTCTCATCCTCTATTTCAACCTCTATTTCTTCTTGGGGTTCTATATGTGGGTTTTCCGATGTTGGTGCTGATAAAATTTTACTTTGCGTTTTCTTTTCCTTTTTTTCCTTTATTTCAGTTTGCCATCCCTTGGTGGGCCGCTTTTCAGGATCTTGATTATTTCCACTTGCCCCTAGCATTACGTATTTTGTCATAGGTCCAGGGCTTAAGCTTGTACGGGGTCACTTTGGTACTGCTCCACCTCTACCCGATCTCCCCCTCATGCTTCCTATCATCTCACAGAATGCTACAACTGAAGAGTAACTCTTCACATCCCACAGGGGGGGGGAGATGCCTTGTTGTCAATCGCTCTTAGTTCTCCTTAGATTATATAAGCCTTAGACAATTCTCTCCTTCGCCGGTCTTAGCTGTGTATAGCAGAAATAGTAGTAATATAGCAGTAGCAGTATGGTACACCTTACAGAACACAGGTTGTTTCCAGTGGCGGCCCGCCCATATGGGCGCATGGGCGCCACCCCCCCTCCCGCAGTCACAAAATAAAAATAAAAATAAATAAAATAAAAAAAAACGGGCCCTTTAAGAACTTTTATTCGGCTAAAATGTCATTTTGACATTTTAGCCGAAATTCTGGCAGCCGTCTATAGAGGGCGCTGCAGCGCCACCCCCTCTCGCAAGTAACACATTGCACATTGCATTGAACATGAGTTACTGTTGCCAGCTGCCTGGTCTATTCGTATAACCGGACATGGGACGCCGGTTACCCGAATAGCGGCAGCTGGTTGGCTGAGGGGAACTGCCTATCAAATCCAGTGGCTCTAATAGGCTTTTCCAGTGCCGCCCTCCGGCTCTCGGAAGTCTATGCTCGGAGCGCAGGCAATGTGCGGTCCTTGCATTAGACTGACAGCCGTTTCAGCCAATCAGGTTCCCGGATTCTGGTTATCAGGAACCTGATTGGCTGAAGCTTCTCCACGGCGGCAGAAGACATCGAGGGAGGACATGGAAGCGTCAGGTAAGTGTTTTTTTTTTACAGGGAAAGGGGCATCATGGGGCACAGTGGCAGCATGGGGCACAGTGGCATCATGGGGCACAGAGGCGACAATGAGCACAGTGGCATGGGGCACAGTGGTGACAATTGATGGCACAGTGACTGAATATGATGGCATGGCACAGTGGTGACAATTGATGGCACAGTGACTGAATATGATGGCATGGCACAGTGGTGACAATTGATGGCACAGTGACTGAATATGATGGCATGGCACAGTGGTGACACTTGATGGCACAGTGACTGCATATGATGGCATGGCACAGTGGTGACAATTGATGGCACAGTGACTGAATATGATGGCATGGCACAGTGGTGACAATTGATAGCACAGTGGTGGCGTTTGATGGCATGGCACAGTGGTGACAATTGATGGCACAGTGACTGCATTTGATGGCATGGCACAGTGGTGACAATTGATGGCACAGTGACTGCATTTGATGGCATGGCACAGTAGTGACAATTGATGGCACAGTGACTGCATTTGATGGCATGGCACAGTGGTGACAATTGATGGCACAGTGACTGCATTTGAAGGCATGGCACAGTGGTGACAATTGATGGCACAGTCACTGCATTTGATGGCATGGCACAGTGGTGACAATTGATATCACAGTGACTGCATTTGATGGCATGGCACAGTGGTGACAATTGATGGCACAGTGACTGAATATGATGGCATGGCACAGTGGTGACAATTGATGGCACAGTGACTGCATATGATGGCATAGCACAGTGGTGACAATTGATGGCACAGTGACTGCATGGCACAGTGGTGACAATTGATATCACAGTGACTGCATTTGATGGCATGGCACAGTGACTGAATATGATGGCATGGCACAGTGGTGACAATTGATGGCACAGTGACTGCATTTGATGGCATGGCACAGTGGTGACAATTGATGGCACAGTGACTGCATATGATGGCATGGCACATTGGTGACAATTGATGGGCACAGTAGCTGCGTTTGATGGCATGGTACATTGGTGACAACTGATGGCACAGTGGTGGCGTTTGATGGCATGGCACAGTGGTGACAATTGATGGCACAGTGACTGCATATGATGGCATGGCACAGTGGTAACAATTGATCGCACAGTTGCTGTGTTGCATGGCACAGTGGTGACAATTGATGGCACAGTGGCTGCATTTGATGGCATGGCACAGTGGTGACAATTGATGGCACAGTTGCTGTGTTTGATGCCTTGTTGTCAATCGCTCTTAGTTCTCCTTAGATTATATAAGCCTTAGTCAATTCTCTCCTTCGCCGGTCTTAGCTGTGTATAGCAGAAATAGTAGTAATATAGCAGTAGCAGTATGGTACACCTTACAGAACACAGGTTGTTTCCAGTGGCGGCCCGCCCATATGGGCGCATGGGCGCCACCCCCCCTCCCGCAGTCACAAAATAAAAATAAAAAAAAATAAAATTAAAAAAAACGGGCCCTTTAAGATCTTTTATTCGGCTAAAATGTCATTTTGACATTTTAGCCGAAATTCTGGCAGCCGTCTATAGAGGGCGCTGCAGCGCCACCCCCTCTCGCAAGTAACACATTGCACATTGCATTGAACGTGAGTTACTGTTGCCAGCTGCCTGGTCTATTCGTATAACCGGACATGGGACGCCGGTTACCCGAATAGCGGCAGCTGGTTGGCTGAGGGGAACTGCCTATCAAAGCCAGTGGCTCTAATAGGCTTTTCCAGTGCCGCCCTCCGGCTCTCGGAAGTCTATGCTCGGAGCGCAGGCAATGTGCGGTCCTTGCATTAGACTGACAGCCGTTTCAGCCAATCAGGTTCCCGGATTCTGGTTATCAGAAACCTGATTGGCTGAAGCTTCTCCACGGCGGCAGAAGACATCGAGGGAGGACATGGAAGCGTCAGGTAAGTGTTTTTTTTTTACAGGGAAAGGGGCATCATGGGGCACAGTGGCAGCATGGGGCACAGTGGCATCATGGGGCACAGAGGCGACGCGACAATGAGCACAGTGGCATGGGGCACAGTGGTGACAATTGATGGCACAGTGACTGAATATGATGGCATGGCACAGTGGTGACAATTGATGGCACAATGACTGAATATGATGGCATGGCACAGTGGTGACAATTGATGGCACAGTGACTGAATATGATGGCATGGCACAGTGGTGACACTTGATGGCACAGTGACTGCATATGATGGCATGGCACAGTGGTGACAATTGATGGCACAGTGACTGAATATGATGGCATGGCACAGTGGTGGCGTTTGATGGCATGGCACAGTGGTGACAATTGATGGCACAGTGACTGCATTTGATGGCATGGCACAGTGGTGACAATTGATGGCACAGTGACTGCATTTTATGGCATGGCACAGTAGTGACAATTGATGGCACAGTGACTGCATATGATGGCATGGCACAGTGGTGACAATTGATAGCACAGTGGTGGCGTTTGATGGCATGGCACAGTGGTGACAATTGATGGCACAGTGACTGCATTTGATGGCATGGCACAGTGGTGACAATTGATGGCACAGTGACTGCATTTAAAGGCATGGCACAGTGGTGACAATTGATGGCACAGTCACTACATTTGATGGCATGGCACAGTGGTGACAATTGATATCACAGTGACTGCATTTGATGGCATGGCACAGTGGTGACAATTGATGGCACAGTGACTGAATATGATGGCATGGCACAGTGGTGACAATTGATGGCACAGTGACTGCATATGATGGCATAGCACAGTGGTGACAATTGATGGCACAGTGACTGCATGGCACAGTGGTGACAATTGATATCACAGTGACTGCATTTGATGGCATGGCACAGTGACTGAATATGATGGCATGGCACAGTGGTGACAATTGATGGCACAGTGACTGCATATGATGGCATAGCACAGTGGTGACAATTGATGGCACAGTGACTGCATTTGATGGCATGGCACAGTGGTGACAATTGATGGCACAGTGACTGCATATGATGGCATGGCACATTGGTGACAATTGATGGGCACAGTAGCTGCGTTTGATGGCATGGCACATTGGTGACAACTGATGGCACAGTGGTGGCGTTTGATGGCATGGCACAGTGGTGACAATTGATGGCACAGTGACTGCATATGATGGCATGGCACAGTGGTAACAATTGATCGCACAGTTGCTGTGTTGCATGGCACAGTGGTGACAATTGATGGCACAGTGGCTGCATTTGATGTCATGGCACAGTGGTGACAATTGATGGCACAGTTGCTGTGTTTAATGGCATGGCACAGTGGTGACAATTGATGGCACAGTGACTGCATATGATGGCATGGCACAGTGGTGACAATTGATGGCACAGTTGCTGTGTTGCATGGTACAGTGGTGACAATTGATGGCACAGTGGCTGCATTTGGTGGCATGGCACAGTGGCTGCATTTGGTGGCATGGCACAGTGGCTGCATGTGATGGGCACAGTGAGGCTGCAATATTTTTTTTTTCGTTTGCGCCCCCCAAAAATTTGGAGCACCAGCTGCCACTGGTTGTTTCACAATTTCACAGTTTAAAGTCCCAAACAGATAAAGTTCCGGGTAGGTGTACTGAGGGAGGTACTCATGCTCTCTCCCCTTTCCAACCTCCCCTTACCTGGTTCTCTGTATATGTAGAGTATATGCGGAGTAGCATATCCTATGGACCAGTAGACCAGTAGACCTTCTTCAGTACTCCAGAGCAGTCCGTGATAAGGGGTATGGTAAGGAGTATGCAGTAGCCACAGAGTAGAAAAAAAAACAACAAAAAAGGAGAGCTTCTAACAGGATAGGAAGAGAGCACGTTTTTTTTTTAATTACTAAGAGGAGCTTAAAGGTTTTTTTTTTTTTTTTTTTTTGTCGGGGTAAGGGGTAGAGGTGTATGGGAGTGTAGGCTATTCAGCCTGCTGTTTCTGAGGTTCTGAAGTTCTGAAATTCTGAGGGTCTCTACACGACCCCACCACTATAGTTTAAATTTCTTTCTCCTTCTCAATAGATCTGGTTTACACCCGTGTGGCTAAGATATCGTCCCGTACAGGGTTGTGTTTTATTTTCTCGTACCCCGTGCCCCCAGCATGGTACCAGGGAAGCTCCGGGCAGTCCTCCCCATGTACCAATGCACTACAACAAGTCAATTTTTCCGTCCTCAACTCTTGCTCACCCCTGCTGCTGTGCTCGTGTCACCGCCTCAACAACCACCACTCCCCTAGCTCCAACGATACCTCACCGAGGTCGGGGCTGTCGCGGGCTGAGGGCTGCGTTCTATACGCTTCGCCCTCTCTAGTCCTCGGTCTCAGCTGTCTCGGGTGCCTCGGATACCGCCGCGTTCCACTCACCGCTCGTGGCTACGGGATCCTCTCTTCCTCTCGTCTCGGCTTCCGGGTTCCGGTTTTCAACCATTTGTCACCGCAAATTCGATACGTCGTGTGGCGGGATGGGCTTGGTCAGCTGGCTCCATCAACAGAGCGTCGAATCATCACGCAGGGGAGTGGACTAAGGGCCCGGGACCCGGGGACCTGGATGGGGATTCAGCGTGTCAGAGCGTGCTTCATAACGGAGCCCGGAGCCTAGGACTCACGCTGCACTCCTGTCGGGTGCCATTACCAGACTCCTCCCTCCTGGCTCCCGTGCAAAAAAAACAACCTCATAATCATCGAGACCTTTGCAACCGTGCAATATTGTCTCAGCAAACCAGACTGAGACCCTTGCTACCACGCAATGCCATCCCAAAACAAACCTCATAATCATCGAGACCTTTGCAACCACGCAACATCGTCTCGGCAAACAGACTGACACCCTTGCAACCACGCAATGCCGTCTCAAAACAAACCTTCATACTCGAGGCCCCTGCAACCACACAATATCATCCCAGCAACCACACAATATCATCCCAGCAACCTGACACTCACTGACACCCTTGCAACCACATAATATTGTCTGCAGTAGTATAAAACATTTTGCAGCGCGCACTACGTGCAAACCCAAATACAAACTAAACTTGCAAACACACCTCAGTGACAAACAATCAGCCACACAAACACACAGTGGCACCTAGTTTGCCATTTCATCTTTAGTGGCACGCGGGCCACTCATCTTTTCCCTGTATTTTTCCCTGCAGTTAGTTCAGGTTTCCATCCAGCACCAGCGAGTGCACGTTGGTCTGCGAGTGCACGTTGGTCTGCGAGTGCACGTATATCGTCTTGTTGAGCACCTGTGTATTGTCTTGATTTTCTCACACCAATGCAAGATCCAGTCCAAGTTCTCAAACTAGACCAAGCATCAGTAGAAGACTTAGCTATGTGGGACAACTTCCCCACCTGATAGAACAGCATTTCAATCTTCATCCCTGCAGTGTCAGCCGAGCCACCACAGGCTTTTGCGTGCATTTTTCGTCCGCCACTGGTTCTCCAAACCTTGGCCCCCAGAAATTCTCTTAAATTTCTGCTTCATCCAGTCTTCATCACGCCTCGTGCTGTATCCCATTGTGACAGCTGCCCAGGTCTGGGGCCACACTTGAACTGGACAGACAGTGTTCTTCACCACAGACAATCAGGCCACAGCCGACTTCATCAATTAAGGTAGATCAAGCCTCTCCCCATCACGTCCTTCCTGCGCAGGCTCGCGCAGCTGTCACTTCGTCACCAGTTTAATATTTTCTGTAGACATGTTCCAGGCAAATGCAAAATCACAGCTGATGCTCTGTCCCATTCCAACCTTACTTTGTTTTTCCAGCAAGAGCCTGGAGCCGACCCAATAACCATCCCTGTCCCACCCTGGTCATTGCTGACGATGGACTGAAGTAGCATCTCACCAACTCAACCCAGCTTATTAACCACTCCTTGGCATGCAACATACTGAAGGCCTATCGCACTGCTTGGAACACTAACCGCTAATTTTTGGCCACTTGCCTTGGAGCAGCAATAGGCAACGTTAGATACATCCTAGCCATCATATTGTTTTGCCACACGCAGCTGTCCCTTTCTCACAATACTATCACGCCATATCTAGATGGCGTCCAGCATTTCCTGTCCCTGCAGGACCCCAGTAAACTGTCAGTATTCCCGAGCTCATGCAGTCAAGTCCCACCTACAGGACATACAGAAGCACCAACCTGTAGTCAGTGGCAAGCGCCTACCTTTCAAGAGTGCCCTCTTTAGGGACATGTCTGAAATCCTTACTCGTTCCCCATTTAGGGCCTTGCCCAGCATAGTCACCCAAGCAGCCATCTACCAGGCCTTCTACGGTTCCCTACGACCTAGTGAATTTACAGTCAGTGGCTCCGGCAGACAGACACTGCTCCGACACCACCCGACTCGCTTTCGAACACCTACACTCTCAGTCTGCAAACGCAACAAACCAGCCCCGGGGGTTGACATCAACCTGTTTCAGACTAACAATGCCTGAAGCCCAGTGACGGTGCTCGACCGACTACTGCTCCATCTACCCAGCCAATCTGATGGTAGCTTGTTGCTACCCTTTCTAAACCAACTCCCTGAGTGGCAGCCAGTTTGTCAAGCATGTCATAATCCTAAGCAACTTGGGCTTCAAACCCCAGTGAGTTCTCTGGTCATTCTTTCCGAATTAGAGCAGCCTCAACTGCCTCCCAACAGGGAGTACCAGACCACGTAATCAAGATACCAGGCTGATGGGAAGTCTCCTTGTTTTGCCACATACATCCCAAATCCTCAGGAAGAAATGGCACAAGCCTTTACCAAGCTGGCTCAATAAATACAAGAAATCAATATAAGCTATTTCCCTATCTGAGTCTTTTGCCCCCTTTTCATGGCATACTGACCAGACCACCAAGGCACACTTCAGGTCTATTTATGTTGTAAGTCTTGTCGCGTGTTTATGTGATCCACATCACTCTCAGTCAGAGGGCCATGACCCTAAATAAGAAGGCCTGAGTTTATGGGAGGAGCCCCGAGGGTATTTAAGCAGCCCACTCACACATGCTCTTTGTCGGTTCAGTGTGCAGTACTACATGTCACTGGGCCGACTCTTCCCAGCTCACCTCATGTCCGTGAGTCTGCGCATTCAATCGCATTCGACACCCTCCCGCCCTTCCCTTTTTCAGGGCACTTCTCAGCATATCCTTCTTCAACAACTACCCATTAATTACTTTGGGTATGCCCCCTTTTCATGGCATACTGACCAGACCACCAAGGCACACTTTAGGTCTATTTATGTTGTAAGTCTTGTCGCGTGTTTATGTGATCCACATCACTCTCAGTCAGAGGGCCACGACCATAAATATATATATATATATATATATATAGTCATGTATGTGCTGAAAATATGAGACAGGAGATGACCAGACTGTGCAGACATGAGACAGGAGATGGTCAGAGGCTGCAGATATGAGAGTCTCTGACCATCTCCTATCTCATGTCTGCACAGTCTGACCATCTCCTGTATCATGTCTGCGCAGTCTCTCACCATCTTCTGTATCATGTCTGCACAGAGACTGTGCAGACATGATACAGGAGATGTTGAGAGACTGCAGATATGATACAGGAGATGGCCAGAGAATGTGCAGACATGATACAGGAGATGGTCTTAGACTGTGCAGACAGGCACCAAACACTGGAGCCATAGCCACCAGATGATACTTCCGGTGACCAAATTTTAGTGTGTGGTGTGGAGATCACACCATTCAATGTGGTGCCGGGACATTGTCATCCAGCACCCAGGGCAAACATGTTAAACTGCACCCCACTCCCTAGGCGGAGTAGGGGCCGGGGTGCAGTTTGTAGCAACATGCACAGTTTAATGGCAGTATGCATTTTATCCTGCAGTAAAGGAGGAGTGGTGCAATCAGAGGGAGAGGGCAACTCTGGTGCTAAATTTTGTGTTCTTTTGTCAGTCTAAAATTCTGACTCCTTGTTATAGATTAGCAGCTACAGTACATACCAATATCCCAAAATGATTGATAACGAGTCACTGCAGAGACATTTACAACTGCATATGTCACTTATCACAGGCTTGGGGCTCAAAGGGGTTGTAAAGGTACATTTTTTTTTCCTAAATGGCTTCCTTTATCTTAGTTCAGTCCTCCTTCACTTACCTCATCCTTCGATTTTGCTTTTAAATGTCCTAATTTCTTCTGAGAAATCCTCACCTCCAGTTCTTCTGTCTGTAACTCCACACAGTAATGCAAGGCTTTCTCCCTGGTGTGGAGTGTTGTGCTCACCCCCCTTCCTTGGACTACAGGAGAGTCAGGACACAGCTCCTTTCTCTATTTGCAATGTAGAGAGCGTCCTGACTCTCCTGTAGTCCAAGGGAGGGGGTGAGCACAACACTCCACACCAGGGAGAAAGCCTTGCATCACTGTGTGGAGTTAGAACAGGAAGTGAGGATTTCTCAGAAGAAATAAGGACATTTAAAAGCAAAATTGAAGGATGAGGTAAGTGAAGGAGGACTGCACTAAGGTAAATGAAGCTATTTAGGAAAAAAAATGCCTTTACACCCCCTTTATATCTAGCAGCACCTCACCTCCTTTGCAAGCAAAATATAGCCTTTAGTAAATGTCCAGTAAAGTTTTCTGAGACTGGGAAGTAGTGAAGTTTTCCTGGTCTGTGATCTCATCAGAGTTGCAGGATACTGATAATTTAACGGCACTGATTGCAGACTGGCACAGCCAGGACGTTTTACAACTCTGGTATTGCTGATGTAACGCCTGGTTACTTCCAAGTACCGATGCTTTGTTAAATTTAGAGGTGGATCACAGAGTTAAGTAGCTCTGATTCAGTTAATCTATTCAAATTGGGTCTCTGTCTCAGCTTGGCTGTGCTGTGGGCTTATTCTGTTGCTCCCCCACCCCAGGACGATAGGTGGCAGCAGTGGATTCGAGGTTTGGGTGCTTTTCCCCGGCAGCCTATCACAAGGGTTTCTTCTCGCTGTGCATGCTGGGGGAGGGTATTTACGAGACAGATGTCATTGGTCTGGGCTCTTCTTCTTCGAGTGCAGCACCCACCTTCAGGGTGACTTCATCACAGTGTCCCAGCAAAATGGCCTACCAGGCCGGGGTGCACATGCCACACGGTGTTCCTGGTTCTGGGACCATGTTGGTCCGGAACATTTAAAGCTGTGGCGGGGCCTCAGTAATCGACTGGGTCCCCAATCCTGAGAAGATCCCAAGCGAGATAGCTGTTCGGTGGGAAGTCCATTTGAGGAGAGCCAAGAGAGGCTGGCAATCCAATAGGGTCTCGACAATTCACTGGGGATCAAGGGAACCGAATACTGAAAGGTGTTGTAAGACCACAATAAAGGGCCCGGCCATGGGAACAAAGTGCCCAGGATCAGTGGGAAGGGCACAAGGGCTTCATGGTTTCTTGCACCTGGGCCCTAAAGATTCTAGTTAAGCCTCTGGCGTATATGATACAAGCTTGTAGCACAATTCGTAGAGTGTGAAGGAATTGTCTTGCTTTCCCCAGCTTTTCTGGACATATAAGTGTAATTTCATCTTGGAGTTTCTGGTTTACTTACACCACCAACATTGGTGTGAGGGTCTGTTTCCCAATGGCTGTGTGAAAGTGTTTCCTTGTGATGATAGCATGTGAGTGAAATCATTTTGAATTTGATTTTCTTATTTTAAAGTGTCTGTTAGATTGCATGCTTACCTTTGTTTTTCTTTCTTTGTGTTTAAGCTTTGCGCATTCCTTTGTGCATAATCTATCCTCGAAAAACTTCAGAGGTTCAAAGCGTGTCACTTCAAGATTGATTCTGGGATTGTTGTTGGTCTCCCTCTTTAAGGTATAGAGCCCAGATGATGTGGCGTCTGTTTGCTATTAAGTCTATGTAGGGATGAGCCGAACACCCCCGGTTTGGTGTGAATTAGAACACGCAAAAAAATTGTACGAACAAGCGAACACCATTAAAGACTATGGGACATAAACATGAAAAATCTAAAGTGCTCATTTTAAAGGCTTATATGCATGTTATTGCCAACAAAAAGTGTTTGTGGACCCGTGTCCTGCCCCCATGGGACATGTATTGATGCAAAAAAGTTTTAAAAACGTCAGATTTTTTCAGGAGCAGTGATTTTAATAAAATATTCCTTTTAAATAGCGTGCCTGGGGTGTGTGTCCTCAGTATGCCTGTAAAGTAGCGCATCTTTCCCATGTTTAAAACGTACCACAGAAAAATTCAATTTCTAAAGGAAAAAATGGCAGTTAAAAACACTCGCGGCTGTAATAAATTGTCGGATCCTGGCAATATAGATAAAAAATCATTGAAATAAAATGTAATGGGTTCCCTCCCCAGTCCATTACCAGGCCCTTTGGATCTGGTATGAATATATTACGTGGAACCTGCACCAAAATTAAAAAACAATTGCATGGGGGGTCCCCCCAAAATCTATACCAGGCCCTCCAGGTCTGGTATCGATAGTAAGGGGAACCCTGCATCAAAATGTAAAAAAAAATTGCGTGGGTTCCCCCCGGAATCCACACCAGACCCTTATCTGAGCATGCAACCTATCAGGCCGCAGGGAAAGGGGGGGGGAGAGAGCAGCCCCCTCCTGAACTGTACCGGGCCACATGCCTTCAACATGGGGAGGGTGTTTTGGGGTCCCCCCAAAACACCTTGTTCCCATGTTAAGACAGTTTGGGACACGTCCTTTAAAAAAAAGTCCCAAGATATCACTCCATCTTCGATGACAGAGCCAACGACCCGTGCCAATTTTTTTAAATAATTTTGACACGGGGTTTCGCTTAACATCCATACCAGACCTGAAAGGCCTGGTATGGATTTTGGGTGGACCCCCACACAATTATTTTTTAACAATTTTTCACCACAATTTTTCCCCCACACAATGATTTTTATGTATGTTGCTGGAATCCGGCAATACATTACAGCCACAAGCAGTTTTAAATAAACAAAAATCCTTTACAAACATCATTTTGCTGCTCTCATTCATAAAACTATGTATGGCTGCTGTGTAAGCAGCCTTAAATAGTGTGGGGCGTGGATGCCCCCTGAGCCATGATTGGCCAAAAGCACCCTGCCTTTGGCCAATCATGGCTCTCACAGCAGAGTGTGCTGATTGGCGCCAAAGCTTGCAAGTCAGGTGCATGCTTTGGCCAACGGCAGTTGTCAATGCACTGCGATCTCGCCGCTCATTATGGGGTGTTCCGCGGGCGCTCACATGTCCCATAAACACCCCATAATGTTCAGTATTGGGCGAACGGGGGAACATCAGGCTCATCCCTGATTCTATTTTTGTAGGATGACAACATGAAATCGCCAAAAGTAGTACAGAAACTACTTTTGGAAGTCGGTGCAGCGCCGCAAATGCGGCGTCGCACCGATCAGAACGGTGCCATTGCTGGCAATTGCCGCCGATTTGCCACATGATTTGACGTTTCAAATCGCACCAATGTGAACCAGGGCTAAGGGTGGAAAAAGTTCTAAAATTATTTATCTTTGTCTTATTTTTTTTACATCGTTACATAGTAGGTGAGGTTGAAAAAAGTCCATCAAGTCCAACCTATGTGTGTTTAACCACTTGTCGACTGCCCGCCGTCAAATGACGGCGAGCGGAAGATTGCATTGTTCTGACAGGACGTCATATGACGTCCTGTCTTTTAAAGCCGCTAAGGGGGCGCATGCACGCTGCTGGCAGCGCGAGCATGCACCCGCCGCTTTGCTGAGGTCCCGATGCGTGTGCCTGGTGGCAACTGTCGCCGCCGGCCACACGCGATTGCACAGCAATTGAGCAGGGACGTGGAGCTCTGTGTGTAAACTAAGAGATCCATGTCCTGTCAGGGAGAGAGGAGACCGATCTGTGTCCCTTGTACATAGGGACTCAATCGGTCACCTCCCCCAGTCACCCCCTACAGTTAGAACACAAACTAGGAGAAACATTTAACCCCTTCCCCGCCCCCTAGTGGTTAACCCCTTCCCTGCCAGTCACGTTTATACAGTTATCAGTGCATATTTATAGCACTGTTCACTGTATGAATGTGATTGGTCACAAAAAATTTCACAAAAGTGTCCGATGTGTCCGCTATAATGTCCCAATCGCAATAAAAAAAAAAACAGATCACCGCCATTACTAGTAAAAAAAATAATAATAATAAAAATGCCATAAAACCATCCCCTATTTTGTAAACACTATAAATTTTGCACAAACTAATCGATAAACGCTTATTGCATTTTTTTTTTTTACCAATAATAGGAAGAAGAATACATATCGGCATAAACTGAGGGAAAACATTTTTGGGGGATATTTATTATAGCAAAAAGTAAAAAATATTGCATTTCTTTTCAAAATTGTCGCTCTATTTTTGTTTAAAGCGCAAAAAATAAAAACCGCAGAGGTGATCAAATACCACCAAAATAAATCTCTATTTGTGCGAAAAAAAGGACGCCAATTTTGTTTGGGAGCCACGTCGCACGACCGCGCAATCGTCAGTTAAAGCGACGCAGTGCCGGAAGCTGAAATTTTGTCTGGGTAGGAAGGGGGTAAAACCTTCGGGGGCTGAAGTGGTTAAATTGCATGTATTTTTTCCACCCAAATGCATTATTTAAAAATGTTCTACATTGAACCTCATTTGCCATGTATTTGCCCACCCCATTAATGTGTTCAACTCTTTTTGCAAGGTTTCCACATTCTGCAGGGAAGTTATTGCCCTGCTTAACATCGTATTGTCCACAAATAAAGGGATTGAACTGTTTGTGAACCCTCTGAACTTGCCCCTGTATCCAGTTTTTAATCCATGTAATCACCCTATGGTCAATGCCAACGAACCTTATTTTGTACAGTAAACGTTTATGGGGAACTGTGTAAAATGCTTTTGCAAAATTCAGATACACCACATCTATGTGCCTTTCTTTTTCTAGATGGCAACTCATCTCCTCATAGAAGGTTAATAGATTGGTTTTGCAAGAACGATTTTTCATAAATCCATGCTGATTACTGCTAATGATACTGTTCTCATTACTAAAATCTTGTATATAGTCCCTTACCATCCCCTCCAAGAGCTTACATACTGTTGATGTTAGGCTAACTCAGGGATATGCAATTAGCGGACCTCCAGCTGTTGCAAAACTACAAGTCCCATAATGCCTCTGCCTCTGGGTGTCATGCTTGTTGCTGTCAGAGTCTTGCTATGACTTATGGGACTTGTAGTTCTGCAACAGCTGGAGGCCCGCTAATTGCATATCCCTGGGCTAACGGATCTGTAATTCCCAGGGATGTATTTTGGGCCCTTTTTAAATATTGGTGCTACATTGGCTTTTCTCCAATCAGCTGGTACCATTCCAGTCATTAGGAAAAAAATTAGGAACAACGGTCTGGCAATTACTTGACTGAGTTCCCCAAGTACCCTCGGGTGCAAGCCATCTGGTCCCGGTGATTTATTAATGTTAAGTTTCCCAAGTCTAATTTTAATTCTGTCCTCTGTTAACCATGGATGTGCTTCCTGTGATGTGTCAAAAAAAGATAGACACTGCAGTTTTGGGTACTGAAGCCCCCGATTCCTTTGTGAAGACTGAGGAGAAGAATAAATTCAATACCTTTGTCATCTCTCCATCTAACCAAATGTCCTTCCTCATTCTTTATGTGGCCAATATGGTCTGTCCGAAAGAGAAGAGGACACATATGTCCGAGATGGAGAAGCTACTCGCCCCGGAAATTATGAAAAAAGAAAAGAGAGGTTCCCCGGTGGGGCTTTTAGGCAGCAATGTCAAAAAACTCTATGTAAGATGGTGGTAGTAAAAAGTATTTAATAACAAGGGCTTAGATATCACAGTAAATAAATTGACATGTATAAAATCAGTACAGAGATAAAAGGAATCATCATCACATTCCATGATAACATAGATATGAACATTACATATGTTGATATATTATATATGATTGTGGGTTTATAGTGTAGATCCCCGACGCGTTTCGACCAGTTGGGGTCTCTTCAGGGGGACAGTAATTTCTGTGGAAGTATATGGTATAGTTGTAAGATTACAACAATATATCACAAATCGTACATAAAATACATGGTTTCTAACATAAAATGATATATTATAATTACCACTGATGCATGGAATGGAGAAAAGTAAAGAAAAACCGCTGAATCGGCCCGGGGGACCAAGGAGGGCGCCCCCATCCTCCCCAGGGAGATGGATCCACCCGCGGGGGCTTACAAGGAGCCTCGATAAGGGACACCCCCACGGTGGGGGAGAAGTCAGCACCTGCAAGGAACACCCGGGAACAATTCTGTGCCCTTCCAACGGCTTTTCCTTAACCCTATACAATTTACCAACATAATTGTGATCCATTTCCCCATGGTTATTCCTGGTCATTGTCATGTTGTAGATGCATTGTTTATCCTCTATGCAGCTGAGGGGTTTGGACCTAGTTTTTCAGTTACACTTTCCTCTTTTCCCCTAGACATATTTCTAGGTGTACCCCTCTATATACTGCAATATTGTTAACGATATATACGTCTATATTGCATTACACACAAATGTTCCATTTAACATTTTTGTGCTTACTTAATCCACTTTATACAATTAGGACTGAATTGAATTTTCTATCTCCTTTTCCCTCTCCTTGCCTTCTGAGGTACCAATGCAACTCCTACTTGGCAACATGTTTATATATTCCTATGTAACTTTTTGTTTATAACTTAACTACATGTATCAATGTAAGGAGTTTTAGCCTTGAAATTCATGCACAGTCTTTATATAAATACCCTTGTCAATCAATCAGTAAGATTATAATTTTGTGCAATCATAACAATTGGCTGTCTATATAATTGTTCACCCTGTATACTTTTCCATCTATATAGCCGCTCTGTCCGTCTGGCGGTCTGGCGGACCTGGGCTTCCCTGTCCCAACCCCGGGGGGTGTGGCTCCCCCTCTGGGGGTTTCCCGGCAGGGGGGTGGGGGGATTTGTCATTTCATGTCCCCTCTTGTTGTCCTCATTGCGCCCCGGGGGGATCCCGTGGGCGCCGAGGCAGCCCCCCCCTGCCGGCGGCGTCCCTATGATCCCCTCTGGATGGTCCGTACGCGGTGCGCGGGCGCGTCACGCAGCCCACGCATTGTGTCGTGACGTCACGCGGTTTGCGGCAGATAGGACGACGGCGGTCGGGGCTTTGCAGCCTTCCGTGACGCCGAGGGAGCCTCATGTGGTGCCCCGTTTTACTGGGGACTGGGATGCCTTGCAGCCCCCCGGGGGAGGTATGTTTGCCTGCATTCGATCACCGTTGTGCCACAGCAGGGCTACCCATATACATTGACCTTTGGAGCAGATACACATAACTCCACACAGACTGGATGTTATTACATCCATGCTTTCTTTGCACAGCGTCCCCACTGCTCTGCATACCTGCAGACAGGTTTCCACTCATACACCATATTCAATCAACGGCATTCTTATCACCACAGTAGGCATCAACACATTATTTCATTCTTTAACACACACTCAGCTTATTTCTTTATTCACATTTACCTTAACATTTATTTTTTACCTGGCGATATATGCCTCTTGTTTCCCACATCACTAATTTCCAAGTTTTCCAATTCACCGATAATATAATTTAATCATTCACTCCCTACTTCCCTTGCACCTCTCCACCATTCTCATCACCTCCCAGTAGACTTCACTTACCCCACGCACTTATGATATTATACGACCATATTCATTTATTTATCAACCAACGCCACCCCTTGGGACGCTTAAGATCGCCTTGACTGTCAATGTACATACTGGTAACCTGTTGGTTGCCGTCGCCCACATATTTCTTTATACATACATATATTCCAACCTTCTAACCACCATCCTGGTAGATTGGTTGGAACCTACACTTATATACACTTTAATTAACTGTGGCCATCTCGGATGTTCCTTGCAGGTGCTGACTCCTCCCCCACCGTGGGGGTGTCCCTTATCGAGGCTCCTTGTAAGCCCCCGCGGGTGGATCCATCTCCCTGGGGAGGATGGGGGCGCCCTCCTTGGTCCCCCGGGCCGATTCAGCGGTTTTTCTTTACTTTTCTCCATTCCATGCATCAGTGGTAATTATAATATATCATTTTATGTTAGAAACCATGTATTTTATGTACGATTTGTGATATATTGTTGTAATCTTACAACTATACCATATACTTCCACAGAAATTACTGTCCCCCTGAAGAGACCCCAACTGGTCGAAACGCGTCGGGGATCTACACTATAAACCCACAATCATATATAATATATCAACATATGTAATGTTCATATCTATGTTATCATGGAATGTGATGATGATTCCTTTTATCTCTGTACTGATTTTATACATGTCAATTTATTTACTGTGATATCTAAGCCCTTGTTATTAAATACTTTTTACTACCACCATCTTACATAGAGTTTTTTGACATTGCTGCCTAAAAGCCCCACCGGGGAACCTCTCTTTTCTTTTTTCAATATGGTCTGTCCTCCCTTTTTTACTGTTTACATACCTAAAGAGTTTCTTGGGATTTTTTTTTCTCTCCTCCGCTATGTGTCTTTCATGTATTATCTTAGCCACCCTAATTGCACCCTTACATTTCTTGTTGCATTCTTTATAATGTCTGAAAGCTGAATTTGTATTTTTCAAAGGCCTTCTCTTTTGCTTTTATATGCATTTTTACATTGGAGTTAAGCCAGCCAGGACTTTTGCTCGCTCTTTTAAATTTATTACCCAATGGGATGCATTGGCTAATGCCCTTTTTTAATATGCTCTTAAAGCAAACCCATCTCTCCTTCGTGTTATTTGTTCCTAAGATTTTATCCCAATTTATGTCTTCTAGCAAGGTTTGTAATTTAAGAAAGTTACAGAAACCATGAATCAGACCGAGACAGAAGTACAGTTAAATCACACTTGTTTAATAATAAAAATCTAAAGTTAAAAAGAGTAAGCGTAGTCAAAACGTGGCCAGAGTTCAGTAACCGGATCAGGTAGTCTGCTGAGCCAATATCAGAGAGCCAGAAGGAACCTCAGCCGAGCAGTCTTTGTTGTGTTGACAAAGGCAAAGTCAGAGATGAAGTGAGCTGGAAGGCTTTAAGTAGGCAGGATTGATGAAGGATCATCAACAGGTGAGTCACTGTGGAGAGAAAGTAGACAATTAGCTGACATCTGAGTGGCCAGCTCAGGGAAAGAAGGGCTGAGCCCAGCCCTGACAGTACCCCCTCCTCAACGACCCCTCCCCCTTCGGAGGACCACTGGGTTTGAGGGAAAAATGTCTATGGAAATCACGGTGGAGGACAGGGGCATGTACGTCTGAGGATGAGACCCAAGAGCGTTCCTCCGGACCGTAGCCTCTCCAATGCAACAGGTACTGTATGCGCCTATGGGAGTCAACAATGGACTGTACTTCATACTCCTCATGGTTTAAAACCTGTATAGGCTGAGAACGGGGCACTGAGGTGGTAAAATGGTTGAAGACCAAAGGTTTCAATAAGGAGACATGAAACACATTACAGATATGCATACTGGAAGGAAGGTCTAACGTGTAAGCCACTGGGTTTATCCTGTGAAGGATACGGAAAGGCCCAATAAACCGAGGTGCACACTTCAGAGAAGGAACACAAAGTCAGAGGTTGCGAGATGACAGCCAGACCCTGTCTACAACTTGGTAGAAAGGCGCAGGCAGGCATCTGCAGTCAGCATGGAGTCTGTACCTGTCATGGTCTTACCTCTTTGCAGGCTTCTCATTACTGACATGTGCTAGCAGCCATCTTGCTTCATGGGGTTCTTGTAACCTGCCACACCCTGCGGCTCCTCCTTTCCACTGGGAGGAGCTGGCTGCTCAGCATATATATATAGATGGCAGCTGCAGCATTTCCTCGCTTGGGCCTTTCGTCTGATACCCCTTCTGTGGTCGTGCTGCTTGCTCTTGGTCACCAACCCGGCTCTTACGGACATTCCTTCTGGTTCCTGATTCCCGGCTTCGTTTCACGACTTCTCTGGCTACAGACTCCGGCTTGGCTGACAATCATCCCTGGCTATCGACCCTGGCACTGGTGGACGACTCTTCTGGCTGTTTGATCGTCAGTTTGGACTTTGACCTTTTTCAATAAAACCTTCATATTCATTTATCTGTTTTGTACGTCTGATTCATGCTTCCATGACATTAGGACCAAGCCATGAATCCTGACGGTACAGGGCCACCCTCACTACCCATGCTGGTTGCCAGACTTTATAAGCAGGATCACCTGCTGGGTCAGTTCGCTCAGGCGTTGCAAACCCTGCTTGCACGCACTGCTCATCTCGCTCATGTTGCTGATAGGCCGGTTGTCGCTCCTGGGATCACTCCTGTTACCGCTCCTACTGCCGCTCCGGTTGTTACGCCAGAGTCTACCCCGGCACCCGTTGTTGCGTCTGTGGTGTCTCGGGGTATGACCGGTTCTGCCCCCCTCCGACAGCGCTTTGGGGGTGAGCCAACTCAGTGCCGAGGCTTCCTTAACCAAGTGGGCATTTATTTAGAGTTGCTGCCACATGCCTTCCCTACTGAGAGATCGAAGGTGGGCTTCCTGATCTCGCTGCTCTCGGACAAGGCTTTGGCCTGGGCAAGTCCCTTATGGGAGAACAATAATCCGGTGGTTGCTGAATTTTCCGGTTTTGTTGCTTCTCTTCGGAGGGCTTTTGATGTGCCGGCTCGCTCTGCCTCTGCTGCGAAGCTCCTCATGTCCATCAGACAGGGTTCACGATCGGTAGCCGAATACGCCATTGAGTTTCCTACCCTGGCAGCAGAGGTGGGCTGGAATAATGAGGCTCTGGTGGCTGCTTTCTCCCATGGTCTCTCTGATTCCTTGAAAGATGGTCTCTCTGATTCCTTGAAAGATGAGATGCGGCTAAGGACCTACCTGTGGAGCTCGAGGCTCTCATTTCTTTCCTGATATTGATTGACACCAGACTCAGGGAGAGAACTTCCTTTAAGGAGAGCCTGCGGAGGCCTCCCAACAGATTGGCGCCTAAGTTTGCTGTCCCACCCATGCCTCCCTCTCCTCCCACACCTCCTGGGGTTGACTTCCCTGGGGGTGAACCCATGCAGCTGGGGTTTGCTCGCCTATCTGAGGGGGAGAGGGCACATCAGAGACGTGAGGGCCGATGTATGTACTGTGGTCTCAGTGGGCATTTTCGGTTGTCATGTCCGAACCGTCCGGGTGGAGTTTCTTCGTCCCCGGTTTCCCGTGTTGATAAACCACTGATCACCGTTGTCCTCTCCTGGACCGGGGGCTCGGTGACGGCCCAGGCGTTGGTGGACTCTGGTGCTGGTGGATTTTTCATCGACAGTAAATTTGCTGCCGCAAACTCCATTCCTCTGCAGGCTCGAGTTTTTCCGCTGGTTCTTGAGGTGATAGACGGCAGACCCCTCAGCGGTCGCAGGTGACTCATGAGACCCTTCCAGTGGAGATTGGGGCCATTCACAGGGAGTCGGTCTGCCTTGAAGTCATTTTGTCTCCACACTACTCGGTGGTCTTGGGGTACCCCTGGCTCCAGAAGCATAATCCGACTTTCGATTGGAGATTGGCTGAGATCCACTCGTGGTCCCCACAGTGTGGGGCTATTTGCATCCATGGGCCCGTCAAGGTGTTGTGTGCCTCCTCGGACTCTGTGTTGCCCTCTGAATACAAGGAGTACCTGGATGTGTTCGATAAGGTGGGCGCTGGTGCCCTGCCTCCGCACCGCCCATACGATTGTGCCATAGATTTACAACCTGGTGCCATTCCTCCTCGTGGCAGGGTATATCCACTGTCGGTTGAGGAGAATAAAGCCATTGAGGAGTACGTGAAGGAGGCGCTTTCCTGGGGGCACATTCGCAAATCCTCTTCCCCAGCGGGGGCTGGATTTTTCTTTGTAAAAAAGAAGGGCAGAGAATTGAGGCCTTGCATCGACTATAGGGGCCTAAATCGCATCACGATTAAGAATGCATACCCGATTCCGTTGATTTCCGAGTTGTTCGACCGCCTCAAGGGGGCAACGGTCTTTACCAAACTCGACCTGAGGGCTGTGTATAACCTTGTAAGGATCATAGGACGGTACGAATCCCTGGTTATGCCCTTTGGGTTGTGCAATGCGCCCGCAGTCTTTCAGGAATTTATCAATGATGTTTTTCGTGACCTGTTGCAGCAGTGTGTAGTGGTCTATTTGGATGATATCTTGGTATACTCTGAATCCATGGAGGTCCACATTCTGTTGCAACGGTTACGAGAGAACAAGCTTTTCTGTAAGCTTGAGAAATGCGAATTTCACAGGTCCCAGGTAACCTTCTTAGGTTACATCATTTCCGCGGAGGGGTTCTCAATGGACCCTGAGAAGGTTTCGGCAGTCCTACAGTGGCCACAGCCCAGTGGTCTTCATTCCCTGCAGCGCTTTTTAGGCTTCGACAAATTATTATCGGAAGTTCATCAGGGACTTCTCCATGCTGGCCGAGCCTCTCACGGATCTGACCAGGAAGGGCAGTAATTCCCATGATTGGCCGGCCGAGGCCATCCTGGCTTTTGAGGCTCTAAAATCAGCCTTTGCTTCGGCTTCAATACTGTCTCATTCCAATCCTGGGTTGCCCTTCATCCTTGAGGTGGATGCGTCTGAGACGGGAGTAGGCGCCCTTCTGTCTCAGCGTCGGACACCAGAGGGACCTCTGCTTCCCTGTGGGTTCTACTCCAGGAAACTGTCTCCTGCGAATGCAACTACCAGATTGGTGACAGAGAGCTGTTAGCTATCGTGCAGGCTCTCAAAGAATGGAGGCTCTTGCTCGAGGGTTCTGTGATTCCGGTTCTCATCCTGACGGACCACAAGAATTTTACGTACCTTTCGGAGGCCAAGAGACTGACGCCCCGTCAGGCCAAATGGGCTCTGTTCCTGTCACGCTTTAATTACGTGGTCTCCTACTTACCCGGTTCTAAGAACGTCAAGGCGGATGCCTTATCACGTCAATACTCCGAGCTGTCCAAGAAAGAATCAGATCCTGGCCGCCATCCACACCAGCTTGACCTCTCTCCTTGGAGAGCAGATTCTGGTGGCTCAATCTGGTGCTCCCTCTGGGAGACCCGATGGTAGATTCTTCGTGCCTAAGGAGTTGCGCACCCAGCTGTTGCGAACCTACCATAACTCCAAGACTGCGGGGCATCCTGGAAAGAATCAGCTGTCCTGGGCTGTCTCACGTTTGTTCTGGTGGCCTTCTCTACGGTCGGACATTGCCGCATATGTAGCAGCATGCTCTGTTTGTGCCCGAATAAATCCCCTCGGCATATTCCGTTGGGACTTCTACAACCCATTACTAATGGGGGGCGCCCATGGTCACACCTGGGGATGGACTTCATTGTGGACCTCCCTGTGTCCCGAGGCCATACGGTCATTCTCATGATTGTCGATCGGTTCTCCAAAATGTGCCACTGTGTTCCATTCAAGAAGTTACCCACTGCACAGGAGTTGGCCACAGTTTTCGCCAGGGAGGACTTCCGGTTCCACGGTTTGCCTAAAGAGATATTTTCGGATAGAGGAAGTCAGTTTGTGTCCAGGTTCTGGCGTGCTTTTTGCTCCCAGTTGGGTATTCGACTCTCCTTCTCTTTGGCTTACCACCCTCAGTCCAATGGGGCCGCAGAGCGATCCAATCAAGCCCTGGAGCAATTTCTTCGTTGCTATGTCCCCGATCATCAGGACAATTGGGTTGACCTTCTGCCATGGGCTGAGTTTGCCAGGAACACAGCAGTTAACTCTTCCTCTGGGATGTCTCCCTTCATGGCCAATTATGGGTTCCAACCTGCCGTGTTACCGGAGTGATTTTCTCCCCAAGATATTCCGGCTGTGGAGAACCACCTTTCTGCTCTACGTGCTTCATGGGTATAGATCCAAAGGTGCCTCAAGGTCTCTGCGCAGCGCCAGAAGCTCCAGGCTGATCGCAGATGGTTGCCTGCTCCTTCCTACCAGGTCGGAGATCGTGTATGGTTGTCCACTCGCAATCTCAACCTCCGAGTGCCCACTCCCAAGCTGGCTCCTCGCTTTGTTGGTCCCTTCCGTGTGCTCCGCAGGGTGAACCCGGTTGCCTATGCTCTTGCGCTCTCACCTGGTATGCGGGTTTCCAATGTGTTTCACGTTTTCCCTGTTGAAACCACTAATATGCAATCGCTTCACCTCCTCGGTTCCTCGGCCTGTCCAGTTGGGCGATCATGAGGAATACGAGGTGAGCGATATCCTGGACTCACGCTTGGTCCGTGGCCGTTTGCAGTTCTTGGTCCACTGGCGTGGCTATGGTCCAGAGGAGCGTTCCTGGGTTCCTTCCGCAGATGTCCATGCTCCTGTCCTCCTCCGAGCCTTCCACGCGCACATGTGCTAGCAGCCATCTTGCTTCATGGGGTTCTTGTAACCTGCCACACCCTGCGGCTCCTCCTTCCCACTGGGAGGAGCTGGCTGCTTAGCATATATATATATATATATATATATATATATATATATATATATATATAGACGGCAGCTGCAGCATTTCCTCGCTTGGGCCTTTCATCTGATACCCCTTCTGTGGTCGTGCTGCTTGCTTTTGGTCATCACCAACCCGGCTCTTACGGACGTTCCTTCTGGTTCCTGATTCCTGATTCCCGGCTTCGTTTCACGACTTCTCTGGCTACAGACTCTCATCCCTGGCTATCGACCATGGCACTGGTGGACGACTCTTCTGGCTGTTTTTTTTTAAATCATCTCTTCTTTTATTCAATATTTACAATTATCATACATTTTGTGCACATATACAAATATGGGATACAGTTCATGTTAAATATTTAATAAAATGTGTAAAAATACTCATTCCCATCCTATCTACCTTACCTATACTATATCCTTTTTGTGCATATTTCTTCTGGCTGTTTGATCGTCAGTTTGGGCTTTGACCTTGCTGTTTGGTTTTCAATAAAACCTTTATATTCATTTATCTGTTTTGTACGTCTGATTCATGCTTCCATGACAGTACCTCTAATGCAGGAATACTCTCAGGAACAAACTAGTCAGGCAACATGGAAGGTTGAAAACCATAGTTCGACATAAACGGGGACAAACAGGAAGCAGAATTCAAGGCGCTATTGTGAGCAAACTCCTCCCACATTAAGGGGTCTGACCAGTTGTTATGATGGTCGAAATTATAGCAATGTAGGAATTGCTCCAAAGACTGGTTGGCTTGTTCTGAGGCCCGATTAGACTGCAAGTGATATGCAGAGGAGAAAGCAAGCTGAATTCCCAACTGTGTACAAAAGGCTCACCAGAACCGGGACCCATCTGACTTCCCCTGTCTGAGACAATGACCTTGGGTAGGCCATGTAAGCAAAAGATCTCCCAAACAAAAATGGAAGCCAGTTCCTTAGAAGTAGGCAACTTCCTTAAGTGGAATAAAGTGAGACATTTTCGAGAACCGATCAACCACCATAAGGATAACCGTGTTGCCCTGGGAGTTGGGTAACTCCACAATGAAATCCATAGACAGGAGGGTCCGGGCCTCTCTCCATTGGGTATGGGTTGTAGAAGGCCCACTGGAAAGTGTCATGGAGTCTTACTCTGAGCACACATGGAACAGGCATCTACAAAGGTGGTTACGACGGCACGTAGACTAGGCCACCAGAATTGTTTGGAAATGCCCCAACAGAGTTGATTCTTCCCAGGGTGGCCAGCAGATTTGGAAGAATGGTAAGTCTGGAGCATGGCAGTACGGAGACTCTCGAGAACAAAGCAACTGTCACAAGGTTTCTCAGGGGAGGCATCGACCTGAGCAGCAAGAATTTTGACTCCCAAGGAGAAGTGAGACTGGTGCGAACCGTAGCCAGAATACGATCAGCAGGAATCACAGGAACTGGAACAGACTCCATCTTGGATGTGGAGGAAAATTATGTCGTGACAAGGCGTCAGCCCTTACATTCTTAGTACCGGATAAGAATGATCAACTATAGTTAAATAGTTACATAGTTAGTCAGGTTGAAAAAAGACACAAGTCCATCCAGTTCAACCATAAAAAAAAATAAACAAATAAAACACAGTACATCCCATACACCCAACTCCATACCCACAGTTGATCCAGAGGAAGGCAAAAAACCCCAGCAGAGCATGATCCAATTTGCTACCGGAGGGGAAAAAATTCCTTCCTGATCCCCCGAGAGGCAATTGGATTTACCCTGGATCAACTTTACCTACAAAACTTAGTACTTAGCCCTTCTTAAAGCAATCTACTGAGCTGGCCAGAACCACCTCTGGAGGGAGTCTGTTGCACATTTTCACAGCTCTTACTGTGAAGAAACCTTTCCGTATTTTGAGGTGAAATCTCTTTTCCTCCAGACGTAAAGAGTGCCCCCTTGTCCTCAGCGCTGACCTTAAAGTGAATAACTCAACACCAAGTTCACTATATGGACCTCTTATATATTTGTACATGTTGTACATAAATACATTATGAGATAATGTATTTTAAACCCAACAAGAAAAAAGCCCATCAAGCCCTTCTGGGAGAGAGGCGCTTAGCCTCAGACAAGAATGTGAGATTCTTATGGTCAGTAAGAATGAGCACAAACGTAACTTCGAGGAGATTTCTCCATTTTTTCAGCTCTAAAATGATCGCCATCAGCTCTCTGTCACCAATCTCGTAATTGCACTCCACAGGTACCAATTTCTTGGAAAAGTAGCCACACGCAGGGCTGTCTTAATGAGTGGACACACCTGGGCAATATCCAGGGGCCCCAGCTGCATGGGGGGGCCTGCACTTTTCCCAAAGCAGCTGGTCCTTGAGCCCACACTGACCCAAAATTGGGGGCCCCATGATGGCACTGAGAGTGATGGATACACAGGGGAGGCAGGCTGGCAGCGGTGTGCCATGCTGTGCAGAACGATACCTATTATTTCACAGCCAGCAAGGAGGGGCAGGGTCGGAGCGCCAGTGATGCTCTGACTTCGCTCCATGCAGCTTGAATGCTCGGGACTCGAAGGCTGCGGGGTAGGAGCTGGAGTTGGAGCTGCTGAGTAGGCAGCACTGAGAGCCCACTTGCGGAAGTAGCATTGTGGATGGTGCAAGCTGTCCAGCACTGTTTGCACCGAAGGGCTTGGAATGCCCGGAGTGGGGTATAGAGGGGTCAGAGTGCTGGGAGGATAGCTTGGGTGTAGAGGGGCCATAGAGCTGGGGAGGCATCAGTTTAGCAAATATATTATATGCACAGGACAGCTTTGTTACTTTATGTATTCAGTATTTTCCCACAGTTTTTTTGCTATACAGAATGATTGTTCAGGTAGTTAATGCAGAGCTCCACCCAAAAGGGGAAGATCCGCTTGTCTACCTCCTACTCATTTGATGTCTGTTTATATATATATGTTCTGGGGTCCCTACAATGGAGATAGCGCAGGTAAACAGCGCAGGTATATATATATCCATTATATTTAAGTACAAATATAATTAAATTTAATCAAAAATTTTTTTTTTTTTTAGATTAATATAAATATATAAATATTTTTTTATCTATATCCACTTGACCACTGGGCACTTAAACCCCCTTCCTAACCAGACCAATTTTCAGCTTTCGGTGCTCTCACAATTTGAATGACAATTACTCAGTCATGCAACATTGTACCCATTTGAAATTTTTGTCCTTTTTTTCACACAAATAGAGCTTTCTTTTGGTGGTATTTGATCACCTCTGGGTTTTTTATTTTTTGCGCTATAAAAGAAAAACGACTGAAAATTCTGTAAAAAAATAAATATTAGCAGGTTATTTCTCACACACAGCATATGCATACCACAAATTACACCCCAAAACACATTCTGCTATTCCTCCCGAGTATGGCGATACCCCATGTGTGGGACTTTTACACAGCGTGGCCACATACAGAGGCCCAACATGTAGGGAACGCCATCAGGCGTTCTGGAACACCCACACCAATTCTGACATTTCTCTCTTACATGGAAAAATCATCATTTATTTGCTAGAAAATTACATAGAACCCCAAAACATTATATATGCTTTTTTAGCAAAGACCCTAGAGAATACAATGGTGGCCGTTACAACTTTTTATCTCGCACGGTATTTTCGCAGAAATTTATTGAACGCGTGTTTTAAAAAAAAAACAGTAAAGTTAGCCCATTTTTTTTTCATAATGTGAAAGATGAAGTTACGCCGAGTAAATAGATACCCAACATGTCACACTTCAAAATTGCGCACACTCGTGGAATGGCGCCAAACTTCGCTACTTAAAAATCCCCATAGGCGGTATTGCAGAGTATTGGGGTATTGCCGAGTACTGGGGTATTGCCGAGTACTGGGGTATTGCCGAGTATTGGGGTATTGCCGAGTACTGGGGTATTGCCGAGTATTGGGGTATTGCCGAGTACTGGGGTATTGCCGAGTACTGGGGTATTGCCGAGTACTGGGGTATTGCCGAGTACTGGGGTATTGCCGAGTATTGGGGTATTGCCGAGTACTGGGGTATTGCCGAGTACTGGGGTATTGCCGAGTACTGGGGTATTGCCGAGTACTGGGGTATTGCCGAGTACTGGGGTATTGCCGAGTACTGGGGTATTGCCGAGTATTGGGGTATTGCCGAGTATTGGGGTATTGTTGAGTATTGGGGTATTGTTGAGTACTGGGGTATTGTTGAGTACTGGGGTATTGTTGAGTACTGGGGTATTGTTGAGTACTGGGGTATTGTTGAGTACTGGGGCATTGCTGAGTACTGGAGTATTGCTGAGTACTGGGGTATTGCTGAGTACTGGGGTATTGTTGGGTACTGGGGTATTGTTGGGTATTGGGGTATTGTTGGGTATTAGGGTATTGTTGGGTACTGGGGGATTGTTGGGTACTGGGGGATTGCTGGGTACTGGGGATTGCAGAGCTCGGATGGATTGAGGGATGGCTGGATCTGTGACTGCATTTGTCACAGATCCAGCCACAGCTCAGCTGCTGACACCCTGCTCCCCCCCCCCCCTCTCCTTGCACACTGTACCGAACGGTACAGAGAGGAGAGGGAGGAGAGGGAGGAACCGGCGTCATCAAATGACGCCGGTTTGTTTACAAGTGATCGCGCCGTCATTCGACGGCGCGATCACGTGGTAAACGGCCGCTATCAGAGGCAATTTACCGTGATCCGTGATGCGCCGGGTCTTCTAGACCCGGCGAGCACGGACACTTTCGCGAGCGCATCCAAGGGGACGCGCAATCGCGGGAGTGAAGGACGACGTCCCAGGGACGTCGTCCCAAGATAACTCCACCGCGCCGTAGCAGTAAAATGCTTATGGAGCGGTGGGAAAGTGGATATAGAAATTAATAAGTTTAACTAGATATATATATTTTTATTTAAAATACCAAATGGAAAGATTTTTTTTTGTTTATATATATATATATATATATATATATAATATATATATATGTGTGTGTATATGTATATTTCTCATTACAATATTTTGTAATTTTTTTTAAATTAATCTTTTAATTGTTTTAATATACTGTGTGTGTGTGACAATTGCGCGGTCTTGCGACGTGGCTCCCAAACAAAATTGGCGTCCTTTTTTCCCCACAAATAGAGCTTTTTTTTGGTGGTATTTGATCATCTCTGCGGTTTTTATTTGTTGCGCTATAAACAAAAATAGAGCGACAATTTTGAAAAAAATGCTATATTTTTAACTTTTTGCTATAATAAATATCCCCCAAAAACATATATAAATTATTTTTTTCCTCAGTTTATCGCCGATACATATTCTTCTACCTATTTTTGTGTTTACAACTGTAGGTGGGTGTGGCTGTAGGTCTGACATCATCGATCGAGTCTCCCTATAAAAGGGATCACTCGATCGATGCAGCCGCCACAGTGAAGCACGGGGAAGCCGTGTTTACATACGGCACTCCTCGTTCTTCAGCTCCGGGGAGCGATCGCGTGCGGGCGGCTAGAAACAACTAGCCGCACCCTCGTCCCGGATCGCTCCCCGCGGGTTTCCGACCGCCGTATATAGCGGGGGGGGCCCCAAATGGACCCCTGACCCGCGCAAAGGCAGGGACGTATATATACGTCCATCTGCCTTAACGTGCCCTTCTGTGGACTTATATCTACATGCGGCGGTCGGGAAGTGGTTAATCTCCTTTTAATGTAATGCATATTAAAAAAATATATAATCATGCATGTGTTTATTTTTTGATTTGTGTTTAAATTATTATAAATGTTAGAATTTGTTTTAATCTTGTTACTATCCTGTTTACATATGTTATTTAAACCTATTTATATTTTTAGTAATGTTATGTATTTAATCTATTTTTTTTATCTAATTGCAGAACTTCGATATAATTGTCACTACACAGTCTTATCTACATTGAAATGGTAAGTGAAATTGTTGCAATGTTAGGGTTTTTATGTTATATTTTATTTTTTAATAATGGTTTTAATTATTTTTTATTTCATGAACAGGACAGTGATCAGAGATCTCAATCATCAGCTGCAGCAAGCTACAGATTATTGAGTCAAGAGGAAAGAGTAAGTTTAATATATAATATTTGTCCTCAATTCCAAACTAATTGACACACACACGTTACACACACACACACACACATGTTACACACACTATAAATCTATATCGCTCTATGTAGTGTTTGTGTATATCTGTGTATGTATATTATTTTAAAGATGTGTGTATTTTTGATTATATATATATACACTCACACACACAACAACAAAAACAAATATTTTTAGGATTTTTTTGTATATATATATATATATATGTATATATATATATATATATATATATATATAATGGAGTTTATATATATATAAACACACATAAAATAAATATATATATATAATCATTAAAATTATATATGTGTGCGTGCGTTTAAAAATAAACAAAAATATATTAATATATATATATATATATATATATATATATATATAGTGTGTGTTTGTGTGTATATATATATATATATATATATATATATGTATGTATATATAGCTACACACAGTACATAACAAACAGTATATAATTTATTTTTTATTATGTTTTTATTACACCCCCCCCCCCCACATATATATATATATATATATATATATATATATATATATATATATATATACACACACACACACACACACATATTTTACTATTGTTCATATTTTACTCACACTAGAAATATATATCGCTCTATGTAGTGTGTGGGTGTGTGTGTGTATATCTGTGTATGAAAAATGGGGGGAACTAATGCACAGTACCAATAGGTCCTAAAAACTAAATAACGCAGCAGCCACCAGATAATGTGCTCACATTATACACAGATAGCAAGTGAAAAATGGGGGGGGGGTGTGGTGGCACTTGCTAATTAACAAAATAAATAAACAAATTAAACTATGAAAAATTGTCTCACTCCTTTTTGTTGGCAAAAACCCTCTCCTATCATCAACAGTGATGGGGGGTTGCGTGAAGTGAAAATAATGTGGTTAGATTCCAAACATACTATGATATACAAAATAATATTAATGGGGCACCAATCCAAACCAGTGCCAAAAGGTTAGACAATAATATGCAATAATAATTATTCAAAACATACATTCAAAAGTGCAGTGCTTGAAAATAGTCCAGTATGTAGTTTCAAAACATATATCCAAAAAGTGCAAAGTGCTTGAAAATAGTCCTGTATATTGCTGGACAAGAAAAAGTCCAAAAACAGTGCAAAAAAAGGTGCTGATACAGTGTCTGTTACTAGAGTCTATTGCAAAGTGCTTACAGAGATGACAAAAAAGTGCAAAGTGCTTGATAATCATCCAGTATTGAGTGCTACATGGGAGGGTGCTGGTAAATGAATCTGCAATCCACCGCACAATGTGTCCATGAAATCAAGGAGAAATACACCCGGTGAAACCGCAAATACAAGCCTCTCACCTTCTAGAGGCTATATGATAAAAGGTGATAAGCGCTAAAGTGTGTGTGAAAAGTGTACAAAGGTAAATATATACGTGATAAATAAATCAAAATCAAACAAAGTGCTAAGCTGGTGGGTGGTGAAGCAGACTAACACAATACAGGGAGTGCAGAATTATTAGGCAAGTTGTATTTTTGAGGATTAATTTTATTATTGAACAACAACCATGTTCTCAATGAACCCAAAAAACTCATTAATATCAAAGCTGAATATTTTTGGAAGTCGTTTTTAGTTTGTTTTTAGTTTTAGCTATTTTAGGGGGATATCTGTGTGTGCAGGTGACTATTACTGTGCATAATTATTAGGCAACTTAACAAAAAACAAATATATACCCATTTCAATTATTTATTTTTACCAGTGAAACCAATATAACATCTCAACATTCACAAATATAAATTTCTGACATTGAAAAACAAAACAAAAACAAATCAGTGACCAATATAGCCACCTTTCTTTGCAAGGACACTCATGCAGCCTGCCATCCATGGATTATGTCAGTGTTTTGATCTGTTCACCATCAACATTGCGTGCAGCAGCAACCACAGCCTCCCAGACACTGTTCAGAGAGGTGTACTGTTTTCCCTTCTTGTACATCTCACATTTGATGATGGACCACAGGTTCTCAATGGGGTTCAGATCAGGTGAACAAGGAGGCCATGTCATTAGTTTTTCTTCTTTTATACCCTTTCTTGCCAGCCACGCTGTGGAGTACTTGAACGCATGTGATTGAGCATTGTCCTGCATGAAAATCATGTTTTTCTTGAAGGATGCAGACTTCTTCCTGTACCACTGCTTGAAGAAGGTGTCTTCCAGAAACTGGCAGTAGGACTGGGAGTTGAGCTTGACTCCATCCTCAACCCGAAAAGGCCCCACAAGCTCATCTCTGATGATACCAGCCCAAACTAGTACTCCACCTCCATCTTACTGGCGTCTGAGTCGGACTGGAGCTCTCTGCCCTTTACCAATCCAGCCACGGGCCCATCCATCTGGCCCATCAAGACTCACTCTCATTTCATCAGTCCATAAAACCTTAGAAAAATCAGTCTTGAGATATTTCTTGGCCCAGTCTTGACGTTTCAGCTTGTGTGTCTTGTTCAGTGGTGGTCGTCTTTCAGCCTTTCTTACCTTGGCCATGTCTCTGAGTGTTGCACACCTCGTGCTTTTGGGCACTCCAGTGATGTTGCAGCTCTGAAATATGGCCAAACTGGTGGCAAGTGGCATCTTGGCAGCTGCACGCTTGACTTTTCTCAGTTCATGGGCAGTTATTTTGCGCCTTGGTTTTTCCACACGCTTCTTGCGACCCTGTTGACTATTTTGAATGAAACGCTTGATTGTTCGATGATCACGCTTCAGAAGCTTTGCAATTTTAAGACTGCTGCATCCCTCTGCAAGATATCTCACTATTTTTGACTTTTCTGAGCCTGTCAAGTCCTTCTTTTGACCCATTTTGCCAAAGGAAAGGAAGTTGCCCAATAATTATGCACACCTGATATAGGGTGTTGATGTCATTAGACCACACCCCTTCTCATTACAGAGATGCACATCACCTAATATGCTTAATTGGTAGTAGGCTTTCGAGCCTATACAGCTTGGAGTAAGACAACATGCATAAAGAGGATGATGTGGTCAAAATACTAATTTGCCTAATAATTCTGCACTCCCTGTAGATGTTAGTGGCGTCCACCCTAATGGCTAGGTAAACAATGTATAACAATGGTGAGAGTCTATGGTGAAGAGACACGATGGGTTAAAGGTGACTGATGGGTCTTCTGTAAGGGGTGAACTCATCCGAAAAATGGTCTCATATTGCCCTTACCTTAAGGTGATGGTAACAGTGCAGCAGGTGGGCAATGTTGGTTCCTTCTCTTGTAGTCTCTGTGGGGCTCCCTGGCGCTGTATTTGTACAGTGATCGTCCGTGGTATAAATTCCTGAATCTAGCAGCTCATGATGACAAGTCAGAGCGTGGGATAAAGGATACCAAAGATAGTGAAGCCCATTTAACAAGAGGGGGGTTTAATATAAAAATAAGCCTCTTACATAAAAAATATTAAAACACGCCAAACAATCAAATGGATGACGGAGCACGGCGAATACAAGCGCCGTCTTGCGTCTGTTAGCCTCCGGTTGGCTGTGAGTGTCACGTGGTCGCACTTCCTACGTCATTACGTCACGGTCTCGTGACTTCTTAAGGGAACCCTCACTGTGATAACATAAGCTTTCCCAGGTTCCGGTGGATCTCAGTGAACAAACAAAAAGGACCTTATTGCGCAAAACAGTGTAAACAATTTATTTAATAAAAACGAAGATACACTCACATGCACGCAGTGTAATATTCAGCATATAAACAATGGAAGACCTCCGCTCTCGGCCGTGACGTCACCGACGGCTCTCCTCCTTCCTGACGAGTTGCGTGGTAGTCACACCACTTAGTCATAGGAATGAGAGCCTGGAGTCTGACGGTGACTTATATACTAATCATGATAAACGAGGAAATAAAAAGTAGCAACAATATTCCAATATTGAATGTAAAGCGGAACCTAATTGCAATACCATCATGCATATTAGGTCCTATGACCTCAATATTAAAATAGCAGCATAATTTAGATCTAATTCGAATCACTCTTGTGGTATATAACATTTTACATTGTAAATACTGCATGATGGAGCTCCATTTGGTGGATGATACCGGGAACTACATTCACAATATTAATGTACTGACAAAAGTCCATATATTAAAACAGCTGAATTATAATGAATACAAATTAAAATTGAGAGATGGTGCATCAAATCCAATAAAAGGAATAAAAATAGATCAAGAAGAAGGGATAAAATAATAATATTCTGATATTAAAAATAAATTATTAATTGGAGATAAAACAATTAAGATCAAAATCAATGTTGTGTCCCTGAGGTGCCAAAGTGCATAATTCGTAAATCCAGCGTGATTCTACCTGACTAATTTTTTGAACCTTGTTATCACCCCTCCAATGAGGCTTGTTTTTTTCTATGCCCCAAACCCTTAAGGAGGAAGAATCTTTGTTGTGATAACGGTCATAATGGCGGGATAAACTGTGTTTGGGATAACCTTTCAGTATATTTTGGGTATGTTCACGTATCCTTTTCCATAACGATCTTTTGGTTCTCCCTACGTACTGGATATTGCATGGGCACTCTAAAAGGTACACAACCCCTTCTGTCTTACATGAAATAAAATCTTTGATTTTGTACTCTTTTCCTGTAAAGCTAGATTTAAATGTTTATTTTTTCTTTCTTTGGTATGTTTGCAAGTAAAACATTATTTACAAGGGTAGTACCCCTTTTCATTAAAAAATTAAAAACTTTTCTTTTCCGGAGGGTCTAGTACATTTTTGGCAATAAGATCTCTCAGTGTGGGAGCCCTTCTATAGGTAATCAGAGGTTTCTCTGGGAGTACAGAGGTCAAATGGCGGTCTGCTTTCACGATATGCCAGTATTTTCTGCAGATATTTTCAACTTGTTTGTGTTGTATGCTAGACATGTGCACAGCAAAAATGTTCGTATTCTTTTGTTCCGTTTCGTATTGTTCCGTAGGTTCGTACCGATTCGTAATTTCATAAAACACACAAATGAAAATATGAACATATGACTGAAAATACGAACAGAAAAAGGATTTAAAATACAGAATGCAAATCATTCGTTATAGATGTCATTTTCGTTATTTTCCAGTTTCCGCTTTGTCGTATCGTTCATTCGTATTTGCGCTTGTTCGTTATGCGGCTCATTCGTAATCCCATCGTTTTCGTATTTTGGTGCTTTCATTTTTTCGTATGTACACATTATTCCGCGGGTACGAAAATGAACAAATTCGTACAAAAATACATTTGTTACGAACGGGAACGCACATATCTATTGAATGCTATAATCCATAATTAGAGGCACTCCCCCAGCAAAAGTATTACTTCTTGTAGAATCCTGGATTAGAGTGCTTCTATCCAAGGCCGCAACCTCTTGATTTTTTTTACTCAATGAGATCTTGTTTATAACCCTTCTCAACAAACCTTTTCCCAATGAAGTTGGCCTGATTCAAAAATGTATCATTTTTTGTGCAGTTTCTTCTCAGTCTTAGCAACTGCCCCCTTCGTTGTGTTTGTGTTATTAATTTGGTTCCATCTTTGATAATTTCCAAATCCAAAAAGTTGATTTTTTCATTGCTTATCTCCCAAGTGTGAGGGATTAACTTGGTAGCAGGTGTGTGTGACCCCCTGGATGGGTTCACTACACGCTGAACTGTACAAAACGCACTTGAGGATGACTGAAAACAAAGGATATGGTTTATTTTTCCATCTTGCGGGATACACGTGCAAGCATCAAAACAGCATAAACAAAACAAAACATAAAATAAACCCTTGCCACTTGGGGCGTCTTCCTTACCAACATAGGAACCTACCTATGGAGTCTGGCACAGCCTACTGCTGGGCAGACACTGCTGGTCCTACAGCAGAAAACAACAAAAAAGCACCTCACCTCTTCAGAAGTGCTTGTGTCTGCTCCTTCACTTACAACGCCCCCAGGATGCAGCAATCAGCCGTTATCCTTAGGCTGTATTTATAGGAGCTTTAATTGCTTCATTTTGAACAGCTGAAGGCTTCTAACTCCCCAAACCTCTCTGGCCATTTCAACATGCCGATGCCCAATAGTAATTGGTGTATTGTCTACACAAGGCAGAAAAGTATCTTCCGTCTGGGACAACACACACAGATTTACCTGACTTCATGTCACATACCCTCCCTCTTGTTTCAACCCTAGGGTTGGGACACAGGTTGCCAGGCACGCATGCACTCGGGACACCCCATCTGCATTCCCCATTTTAACACCGGGGCGATGCGTTACGGCAAAACTAAATTCTTGAAGGGCCAGGAACTACCTATTTATTCTCCTATTGGTCTTCAAATTTCAGCTGAGGTACATAAGAGGGTGTTCCTTGCTCTGTAATATACAAATTTTCAGTTGTAAACCATGCAAAACCTTAATTGGTTTTTCAATGGACACAAAGGTTTCCCTCGATAGCTCAATCCCTGAAGAACTCAGCGAGTCATAATTAACACCAAGAGCTGACAACACGGTGCTCTGCAATGGATCATCCATGTGGATGCCCTCTTCAGATGTAAACACAACAAGACTGGAATCCTCCAAAGCAAGGTGACACCCAAAAAAATCTGTTCTTCTATGAACTGGACTAAAGTCTGACGCAGAAGACCTCTGATAAACCGATGTACTAGGCAGTTTTTCTTCCCTTTGGTGCACTAGACGGAAATCATTACTTGTCAATTCTACATTTACAAGTTTCTTACTTTGTGATAGTTTAGACTCACAAGTATGGTGAAAATCTATCTAACCCAATGTAAGGTTTTCAGAAACTGAATCCTCGTCACTTTCTTGAACCAACCGCTTACTCTGTGCATCACTTGTTCGCACACCCCTATTCTCACCAAGAACTTGACAATTGCTATCGGACACATCATTAACCCCCCTGGCGGTATCCCCGAGCGCGACTCGGGTTGGATTTTTTATGTAAAAATCGATATCCCCGAGTCGAGCTCGGGGTGAATATGCAGAGCCTGCAGCGCGCTGGCTTACCTTGTATCCAGGCAGGGTATACTGTACTTACCTTGTCCCTGGATCCAGCGATGCATCCCCGCTGTGTGAGCGAGTGGCGTCCTCAATTCGACTCACACAGTGCCTGTGTGCCGCCGATCTCCGTTCCCTGCGACGTAACGGCGCACGGGGGGCGGAGACTGGCGGCAAATTCAAAAAAGTAAACAAACACATTACATACAGAATACTGTAATCTTATAGATTACAGTACTGTATGTAAAAAGTACACACACCCCTTGTCCCTAGTGGTCTGCCCAGTGCCCTGCATGTTCTTTTACATAATAAAAACATTTTTTTTGTGCCTGCAAACTGTAGATTGTCCATAGCAACCAAAGTGTCCCTTTATGTCAAAAGTGATTTTAGAGCAGCTAGAAAACAGCGATAATAAATGATAATCACTTGCAGAATTGAGCGATAGCGATTTGTGGGGAAATTCGTCATAAAAAAATAAAAGTAATGACAGCGACAATTCTGCAACTGAGCAAATTTCAGTAATTTTTATTTGATTACATTAGTGAATAATTTTTATTATAATTACATTATTATTTGTTATAATTATTTATAGTTATTTATTATATTATAATTTTATGATTTTGTGTTTCAAACTTTATCATACCAGAGATGTTTACTAGACTATTGTTTGGACAAATTTAAGTGAGTTATTCCTAAAAATTGCAGGCCTACAGTATAAAACGCAGAATTTCCATGCAAAATAATTGTACCGCTTTTGGTACGTAATTCCAGACAGAATCATACCGCCAGGGAGGTTAACTGAACTAGACAAAATTTCTTGTCTAGCAGATACAATCACTTTTGAAATTATGTTTATGGCTAGTTGTTCAACTATCTTTGCCTCATAGTCTCCCAAAAATGTTTTAGTATTTGTTTCTTTAAAACCATCGACTATTGGACACAAATTCTCATATTCTTCATTCCTTTCAAGACATTTGGAAAAAGCATCCAATAAATTAGTACATTTAGCCTCTCTGACCACTTCAGTGATGGAGGTTTCACCTGCCATTACAGATTCTACACTTTGAAAAATAGATTTTACTTCCCAAGGAATCTTTGTAGTCAAGTCCAAAGTATTATCCTGCGTTACTTGCTCTGACAGAACACTTTCTAAAGACTGGGTTTCACAGGATGTGACATCACCTTTATATTCAAATCCGATTTCATTAACATAAAACTTAACACACTGCTCTTCAATGCAAATAATTCACAGAGGCAAAAATACAGTAGCTTCAGTCTGGGTGCATATTTCCTGCAATTCAGATTCCTCAATGACCCTGCTCCGCTGATCATCAACATGAATATCACCTGCCTTACTACATTCACAAGGCTCAGTGGATATTGGACACACTTTGGGCCAGATTCAGGTAGAGTTAGGCTGGAATATCTGTGATACTTGAGGATGACTGAAAAAAAATGATATGGTTTATTTTTCCACCTTGCGGGATACACGTGCAAGCATCAAAACAGCATAAACAAAACAAAACATAAAATAAACCCTTGCCACATGGGGCGTCTACCTTCTCAACACAGGAACCTACCTATGGAGTCTGGCACAGCCTACTGCTGGGCAGACACTGCTGGTCCTACAGCAGAAAACAACAAAAAAGTCTCTTTGATATTTCTCACACAGAAATATCCATCAGCACCTCACCTCTTCAGAAGTGCTTGTGTCTGCTCCTTCACTCACAAAGCCCCCAGGATGCAGCAATCAGCCGTTATCCTTAGGCTTTATTTATAGGGGGCTTTAATTGCTTCATTTTGAACAGCTGAAGGCTTCTAACTCCCCAAACCTCTCTGGCCATTTCTACAGCCAACGCCCAATAGTAATTGGTGTATTGTCTACACAAGGCAGAAAGGTATCTTCCGTCTGGGACAACACACACAGATTTACCTGACTTCCTGTCACACAAGTAAGTTTAATATTTTTCTTGTTTGTGTTAAGATAAAAACCAAAGTCAATCAGGCTCTCCCTGTCTCCTGACCAAATAATTAAAATATCATCAATAAAATGTTTATATAAAAGCAATTGTTGAGGTTTCCTGTTGTAAAGAAAGTCTGCTTCCCATTCTGCCATGTAAAGGTTTGCCACACTGGGTGCATACTTTGCGCCCATTGCTATGCCACAGGTCTGTTTGAAATAATAATTTTCGTACCAAAAATAGTTGTGATCCAGGCTATATTCCAGGCAACTAGCAATGAACTTTTTCTGTGCATTTTTAAGGTCACTGAAAGCATTCAGTGCCCAAGTGGTTGCTTGTATGGCCTCCTTATGGTTGATAATGGTATATAAGGATGAGACATCTGCTGTAGCCATATATACAGAGCTGCCCCTCAATACAATAGTGTCCAATAGCTGTAATAAGTGCTTGGTGTCCCTCAAATAAGATTCAGTCTTTTTTACTAGGGGTTGGAGAAACCAATCAATATATTCATCAATTCTGGCCCCAACTGAGTTTATTCCGTTGACAATAGGCCTCCCAGGGGGATTTTCCCTGGATTTGTGAATTTTCGGTAGGGTGTATATAACTGGGATCTTACACCCTGTGGGTTGTAAGTATTTGCCCTCTTTTTTTATTCAGAAGGCCTTTTTTCATCCCACGTTTAATAATGTTTGCCATATCATCCTTTTAACGGATTATGGGGTTCCCAGGCAGTTTCAAATAAGTAGTGCCATCGCTTAATTGGCGTTCGATCTCCTTCTGGTACGCCACCTTTGATTGGATAACAATGGCACCCCCCTTATCTGCCTGTCTCACAACCACATCCTTTCTTTCCTCTAATTTTCGGATACCGTTTTCTATGTCTCCTGGATCATGTATTTTCCTAATCTTCATATTGTGTAGATCCTTCAAAACCATCCGTCTAAATGCTTCAATATGCCCATCATTACTTATTGGTGGATTAAAGACAGATTTGTTTCTTAAATTACTGTATAGAACGTCACTTTCTGTGGTTATATTTCTGACAATTCCTTCACCTGGTTTATTCAACATATATTTTTTGATATGAAGGCTTCTGGTAAACTTGTTAATATCAACATATACATTGAATTTATTAAAGTTCTTTTTTGGGGAAAACTTGAGTCCCTTATCCAACACTTTTAATTCCTGTTGGGTTAGTTCAACTCCACTAATGTTGATCACCCCTTCTCCTACTAGTCTCTTCTTCTTCTGTTTCTTTGTTCCCGCCCTGCATCCTCTCGTTGATCTTCTTTTCTTCCAGACCTATTGTCCTGTGCTCTTCCCGGTGTTCTTGTTTTCCTTCTTTCCTGATCTCAATTCCTCTGAGGGTCCTGATTTCTCTGAGCTTTTCTCCTCATTTCTCCAGATCTGTAATCGGGGCTCTGATATCTTACCCTCTGCACCCCATATTCTTGTTGACGCCTCAGGCGGCGTACACACGACCGAGGTTCTCGCTGGAAACCAGCGAGAACCTCGCTGGAAGCTGCATTCCAGCGAGGACCTCGGCCGTGTGTACACTCTCGGCGAGCTTCCCGTCGGGAAGCCCGTCGAGCAGAAATAGAGAGCACGCTCTCTATTTGCTCGACGGCCCGCCTGGATGAATGGCTGGTTGCCATTCCCGACGGGCGGGTCGCCGATTTCGACGGCCGGCAGAGAACCTCGACGGGCGGAACGATGTGTTCTGCCCGTCGAGGTTCTCTGCCGTGTGTACACGGCCTCAGGGATTCTTGGCGTCTCTGCTCTAAAAAATGCCTCAGATTTATTTCTATTCTCTCTTCCATAAGAGGGGTAATGATGAGGTGTCCCTGTATTTTCATAATGTCTAGGGGTTCTCACCCCACCACCATCATTCCTTCTTAAATGGTCAAAATGATTGTAAACAGGGACATTATAGGATTGATCATAATCCCCTCTAGCTGCCGGTTGATAGTGATATTCGTCCCATTTGCGATTTTCATAATGGCCATTTCCATTTTGGTGACTCTGATATCTCCACGGAGGTGTATGTGATCTACCCCTATTTACATTTTGGTAGGCAGGTCTGAGTGCATTATGATTATCATGATTTTGCCGTTTGTTCTTCCAAAACGGTTTCCATTCATTATTGTTACCGTTTTTTCTGGGTTTGTGATTTGGAGTGTTAGTTACTTGTTGGGTCCTTACAGTGTCAACACTCTGATTCGTCTCTCCAATGGTTTGTACCGCATCCTGTTCAGGTGAACTCCTATTTGAGACGATTCCAAACTCCTCCGATTTATTTTGCCACTTAAACACTAGATCATCCTCATAGTCTTTCATATCCCGCTGGTACTTTCTTTTTTTCCTAGCAATGGTCTTTTTGTCTTTTTGTTCCATGTCCCGTTGAAGTTGTTTGGATAAGGCAAAAAATTCAGGTAGTTCCTTACTACTTTCCAAATTAAGTTTAATTTCAGAGATGGTCCTATCCAGAGCTCTGATTTTCCGCTGTTTTCTCTTAATCAGTAACGCCAATAGTTCAAGGCCCTTATCACTAAAAAACTGGTACCACTCTTCAGTGGATTCTTTATCTGTTAGTCCATCATTTATGGGTACATCCCACCTTAGTCTTCTTGGTATTAATCTATCCGTGATGTATTTTTCATGGGTAGCAATATCCCACCATTCATTGATTAAGAAAATCAGATGGCCAATTTTCCTAAAATTATTTTCAATTCTCAATGCTTCTTGCTGGGTTTTCTTCAGGTTTTTCAAAGATATTCTCAGTCAGTGGCAGCCCGTCCATAGGGGGCGCTCAGGCGCCGACCCCCAAGCTGTAAAAAAAATTGTAAAAAAAAAATGTCACTTTAAGAGTGATCATGCGCCTGAAATGCGGCGGTCTATGGGAAGCTTCCCAGCCTGCAATCAGCTGAGAATTAGGCTGGGAAGCTGATTTGCCCATGTTTAGGGCATGTGCAGGGCGCAAGCTGTGCGCCCGCACACACTCCCACTGTCCTGTGATTTGCTAGCATGTCCACTAGCTGTCATGGGATTGGAGCAGCGGGCGGACCGGAGGAGCTGGTGGGGGAGAGAGAGAGTGCATTCACTCCATTTAGGCTTCAGCAACTCAGTCTGAGGTGGACACTGCTGCTCCGGAGCGGAGGGGGGGTTGCTGCTGGTGGGGAAGAGATAGAGTGCATTCACTCCATTCAGGCTGCAGCAACTCCGTCTGAGGTGGCATAAGAAACCTAAGAATTCACTCAGCTAAGGGGGGGCTGCTAATATTAAGGGACTCACTTCCCAGCACTCTTACTGATCCCACTATCCCTCCCCCCGGCACTGACACTGATCCCACCATCCTCCCCCCGGGCCCTGACACAGTCTTTACAGCACATGCGCAGGAATAATGATCAGATTTTACTACCGCGGGCAAAGTACCCATGGTAGTAAAATCCAATCGTTAAGGCTCCTTTCATACTTGTTTTTTTCACGCTTTATTTTGCCATGATTTTTGCCGCAACTTGAAGCAATGTCTGTGTAATCTTAAGGTCTCTGCCTCAAGTCCCATCAAAGTCGGACAAAAGTAGTACAGGGACTATTTTGAAGTCGCACAGTATCTCATGCAGTATGTCCACAGTTTTTGGTAATCTCGTGCAGTATGTTCCCATCTCTGGTAATCGCATGCAGTATGTTCGCAGTCTCTGGTAATCTCGTGCAGTATGTTCACAGTCTCTGGTAATCTCGTGCAGTATGTTCGAAGTCTCTGGTAATTTCGTGCAGTATGTCCACAGTCTCTGGTAATCTCGTGCAGTAAGTTCGTAGTCTCTGGTAATCTCATGCAGTATGTCCGCAGTCTCTGGTTATCTCATGCAGTATGTCCACAGTCTCTGGTAATCTTGTGCAGTATGTTCGTAGTCTCTGGTAATCTCGTGCAGTATGTCCGCAGTCTCTTGTAATCTTGTGCAGTATGTCGGCAGTCTCTGGTAATCTTGTGCAGTATGTCGGCAGTCTCTGGTAATCTTGTGCAGTATGTCCACAGTCTCTGGTAATCTTGTGCAGTATGTCCACAGTCTCTAGTAATCTTGTGCAGTATGTCCGCAGTCTCTGGTAATTACTAACAGTGTAAATTTTTAGTTTGTTTGCGCCGATCTGTAAGGCTGCATTATATACCATCATTTGTGATGCTGGGGCTATACACTCTGTGCTGTTATGCTGAGCTGCATACTCCTGACACTATGAGTGGAAGCAAGTGGAATACAGGGGACGGAGTGGGTGGATTCTATCATGGGTGTGGCTTATAAGTGGGAGGGGCCAAATGTGGAGGGGCGGGGTCTTGTGCCCCCCATTTTAAAACTTCACCAGCCACCACTGTTCTCAGTATCTATCTCCCTATTATCTAGAAAGCCCAAAACTTCCATGGTAATCAGTATCAGCACCTTTTTTTGCACTGTTTTTGGACTTTTACTGGACTATTTTCAAGCACTTTTCACTTTTTGGATATATGTTTTGAAACACTGGGGGACCTTTAAATGTGGAGGATGTCCGCAATGTAAATTTATGAATGTAGACAAAAACATTGTATTGCCCAACGGATTAAAATATAGACCAACCCACTTTGCAAATTGTTGTACCTTTGGGGTAGTGTATTTGTTAATGTTCCCCTGTGGGTGCTTTTACGTGGGAAAAAGTTGGAACTACACAAACGAGTCTGTAGACACGTTCACAGCATGAGGACCTGCAATCCTGACCTCCTCTCGTTTCCTTTTTTTCCCCCGTCTCCCCCCTCCTCCCTCTTTTCCTTTTTCGATTTCTGTTGGTTTTTCTTTACTTTTCTATGTGTCCATGGGGTTTGGAGATTGATTTCTTTCTCACTGCTATTTGTTTTTTCCTTGCTAGTTTCACACTGTGCCTTTGGGCCTGGAAGCCGCTGTTCACTATCCCAACCATAGTATTCAGTTTTGATCCTTCATAATCAGGGTTGTACTGACGCTCAGATGCAACTCCACTTTCATATTTTGTACTCATGAGATTTTTCTTATGAGACCACTCGAATTGGTATGTAGCATACCAATTGAATTTGAGGCTATGTATGCTTAACCCACACCCAGAGGCATATCTAGTGAAAATGGCGCATATAGCAAGCACTGAAACTGCAAGTCAAGCTCTTTAATTACCCCTTACACCAGAGTCAATAGTATTACATCTTATAACACAGTTCCCCCTTAGAGTTCCCAGAGAATCCACAGTGAATTTGAATCCACAGAGTTCCCCTTTACACTGGGAAATCTGATCTAAATAATGCTGTGGACTCTGGGATCTCTGCAGACTGGGATATAGGGGGGCCTCTGATGTAAGGGGTTCTCTAGTTACCACAGAGTCCAGAGATCCCACTTACATCAGTGCCTCCCTTTACCCCAGAGTCTGCAGAGTTCCCCCTTAAAACAGTGTTCCAGACAATAGGAGTATCTAGACAGGGGTCAGGTCTGCGGCAAAACATGGTGTCACCCCCCCCCCCTCCTGTCTATCCTGCCCAGTGCTCTGCAGGCATCGCACTGTAAAGAGGCGTGCCCCCAATAGCCAGGGCTGGTGCAAGGAATTTTGACACCCTAGGCGAAACCTAATTTTGCCGCCCCCCTTGGCTCCACCCCTGACCCCACCCCCTTTGCCCTGCCCATGTACATCCCACCTTTTTAATGGCCGCTACTATTTTGCATGCAACACTTTGCTTGACCAGCTAATTGTGGAAATTTTACAATTTTGCCCCCCAAACCAGCTTTTTTATCAAATAATTCAAAACAATAAACCATAAAAAGGTAGATTTTATTTGTAAACATTTTCTCACTTGCAAAGTATAACCTAGCAGCATTGCACATGTATCAACTGGCAACAAGACTCACAAGAATAAGATAGATAAATAACATGACAACATTATAGAAATATACCATTATGAAATAAACACTACGAGACAGGAGAGATATTATAACATTCCAATATCTCTAACGTCTCTCAATAAATTTGGTACAATATAAAAATAAACTAAAGTAAAGTGCAAATTATAAATTAAATTATAGTGCATAAGAACTTATAACATTGTAAACTTAAAAACAATAATGAAAGTGCCAATCTTTGAACTCTGTGCTGTTCGAGCATCTTTTAACTAAGGCTATTGACTTTTCTTGCTTTGGCATTAGCAAACTCCTTCAACAATATTTCAAAGTCAATCTCTTGAGCAATGGCATTCTCAATGGACAGAGTGGCAAGACCCACCAGCCTTTCTTGCGACATTGATGAACGCAGGTAATTTTTAATCATTTTTAATTTTGAGAAGCTTCTTTCACCCGAAGCCACTGTGATGGGGAGTGTCAACAGTATGCGAAGTGCTATAGCTACATTTGGAGCAAAACCATTCTTGACTGCGTAGCCCAGAACGTCAATTGGTTTCATGCTTGCTGATACAACAGGAGCCAAGACAATTAGCTCTTCACACAGCTGCACTCCATCAATATCTTCATCCTTGGTCTTTACATCAGTTAAGACCTCTTGTAACTCCATACAGCTCTTCAAGATTTGCTCCCTATTCACGTCTTTAAGTTTCCTGATGTCATACAAAAACTGAAAATAGTTGCTATGACCTTTAAGCTGTTCAAATCTCTCCTCAACAGATTTGATTACAACATCCAACATAGTGTAGAAACACTCAACTTTAAACCGTTTTTTGGGATCTTGGATAGGATCATCTTGTCCCTCATAGGAAAAAAAACTCTTCTTTTTTCTCTGAACTGTAGAAGGGAACACAGGTTCAATTTCCATTTCCAGTGCCATTGTTTGTGCTTCTGTGAGTAACTCCTCAAATCCATTATCAGACCGATACGTTTTTAAGTAGGTTTTGCTGGATTCCAAAAGCTCCACAACATCTGGCAAGTAAATTGTTTGACTTTGAAGAAGTTTGCTCACTTCATTAATACTACTTAAAATGTTATACCATATTACCGTCAAACACAAAAATGTAAAGCTGTTCAGCTCTTTTGCCAATGAAGCAGCCTCGGTTCTTGCAAGAATAGCAAATGTTGGGTCTTCTTCAATTGCCATCAGTGTGTCATATATTTCAGCTATTTGAAATCTGAAAGGACGAATGGCATCAATTCTACTTGACCATCTTGTAGTTGATAGTGGCTTCACCGTCAGCCTACTAATGTGCTTCTTTAAGATGTCCCACCGATTTGTTGAGCCAGACAAAAAAACATATATTTTCTGCAAAGTACCAAAAAATGAACTGGCTTCCCTACAACACATACAGTAGCAGCATCATTTACAACAAGGTTTAAGGAATGAGCACTGCAAGGAATGTAGAATGCCCGTGAATTCAAATCCTTGATTATCTTCTGAACACCAGAGTGCTTCCCTTTCATGTTGGACCCATTGTCATACGCTTGGCCTCTCATATCACTTAATGGTATGTTCAGTTTCTCAAGCTCTGCCAGAAACGATTCAGTCAACATTTCTCCAGTTGAACTATGAACTGGGATAAATCCAAGAAACCTTTCTTCGATTTTCACTTCAGGGCTTGCTGTTATTGAGTCCCCTTGTAGGATTGACACAAACCTAACAATGACGGTCATCTGTTCCACAAGAGCAACATCTGGGGTGCAGGAATGATGGAATAGTACTTAGCATTTTTTAATAGGAGAAGAATCCTTCTGATTATTTCCTTAGAAATAAGGCCAATCAATTCATTTTGTATATCCTTTCCCAGGTAGTGGCAATGAATTTCTGAATTTGTAATTTTTTGAAGGTGGTTCTGCATTACTGTATCAAATGTGGCCAGCATTTCCACAAGTTGCAAATAATTTCCATTGTTTGCACTGTAAAGTGTGTCATTGCTTCCTCTAAAACCCAAGCACTGCCTACCAAGATATTGGACCATGGCTACAAGGCGCTGGAGAACACTTTGCCAGTGCTGAGTTTCGGTTGTTAACCACTTAAGACCCGGACCAAAATGCAGGTAAAGGACCTTGCCCCTTTTTGCGATTCGGCACTGCGTCGCTTTAACTGACAATTGCGCGGTCGTACAACGTGGCTCCCAAACAAAATTGGCGTCCTTTTTTCCCCACAAATAGAGCTTTATTTTGGTGTTATTTGATCACCTCTGCGGTTTTTATTTTTTGCGCTATAAACAAAAATAGAGCGACAATTTTAAAAAAAAAATGATATTTTTTACTTTTTGCTATAATAAAAATCCCCCAAAAATATATAAAAAAACATTTTTTTCCCTCAGTTTAGGCCGATACGTATTCTTCTACGTATTTTTGGTAAAAAAAATCGCAATAAGCGTTTATCGGTTGGTTTTCGCAAAATTTATAGCGTTTACAAAATAAGGAATAGTTTTATTGCATTTTGATTAATTTTTTTTTACTACTAATAGCGGCGATCAGCGATTTTTTTCGTGACTGCGACAATATGGCGGACACTTCGGACAATTTTGACAAATTTTTGGGACAATTGTCATTTTCACAGCAAAAAATGCATTTAAATTTGCATTGTTTACTGTGGAAATGACAGTTGCAGTTTGGGAGTTAACCACAGGTGGCGCTGTAGGGGATGTGTGCCTATGTGTTTTGTTTACTACTGTAGGGGGGTGTGGCTGTAGGTGTGACGTCATCCTATTACAGGGATGACGCAATCGATGCTACAGCCACAGAAAAGCACGGGAAAGCCGTGTGTACACACGGCTCTCCCCGTTCTTCCGCTCCAGGGACGGATCGCCGCACTGCAGCGGCGATCGGGTCCGCGAATCCCGCGGTCCCGGTCCCGGAGGTTCGGACCGGGTCGCGGGCGCGCGCCCCCGGGCCCCACGGCTGGGTACTAAAATCAACGTATATATATGTTGATGTGCCCAGCCGTGCCATTCTGTCGACGTAAATGTGCAGTAGGCGGTCCTTAAGTGGTTAATAACCTCTGGTAAGCCTGGTCAATGGTTTTTCCTGATCCAAGCCTCAGCAATAACTCATTCCACCTTCCCACAGAAGCAAGATAATATGCAGACTGTTCGTGCACTGTCAAAATATGCGATATATTTTTCCAGTCATCGACACCTCCAGCAAACAGTTTGCAACAAAAGCAAAACACTTTGTTGAGCTTGGTAGAGTAGATTAGCCAATGTCTTGTCTGCACTTCTCCATTTCCAAGGCAGCGTTTGTAATGGACTACTGTAAAACGTCTATTAGATGCATCCCTGGGACATGCAAACCGTTTGTTTGGTTTTGCTGGGCCTTTCATTACGATGGTATCCCGACATGACGTAGTGATGACATCTGGCCAATCCGCTGGATCAGAGAAATCCAGTGGTAATGAAGTGATATCTAGTAGTTTTGGCGATATTGGAGAGGTCTCTTCTTCAGTATCTGTGTCACTATTCTCTTCAACAGATTGCTCAATAATAGTTGTCGATGCTGAAGCACCCACTGTCATGGTTGTTGAAGGTCCTTCACCGCTATCCATATGCACAGGATTGTCTTCAACTTCACAAACTGGTTCTGGTTCATCATCCTGAGCTTGTGTGGATTTCTGTTCCTGGTCAGCACTGAAGATTTTTTTTAATGATCCAGCCATTTTTTGCGCCTCTTCTTCTCTGAGTTTTCTTTTCCTTTTGAAAGCCGCACTTCTTGCGTGTAGGTCCAGACATTGTATAATGTGAATCAATCCACTGCAGAAATAAACTAATAATTAACCCCTGAATGACAAATTGGGTTTTGATTTTGGCTCTTGCCTAGGACAAGAGCCATTTAAATGGTTTTCACTAGTGGTGCAAAGGATCGTCATTGATCCATGATCAGAACCGAAAGATATTGATCCAAACCGCACACACGTGATCCGCAGATTGATTTCTGAAAAAAAAAGTTGTGCGCATGTTCAATCCACACACATCGTGGTCATAGCGAGCGGATGAACGGAGGAGCTTGAATGCTCCAAGTCATTTAAATCCCCTGTATGGGAGCATTTTGGCTTCCCTGTCAAATATAATGAAGGAAAGAGGTTAGTGGATAAAACCGTGACGGTGTTTGGTCACTGTGGCACAAGAAAGCCATATGACAGTGGAAACGCATTACGCATTGCCACGCACTTGAAGCGACAGCACCCCGGTGTTTCACCGACAGGAGTGAAAACGAAAGCTGCTTATCACTGCAGAATTTAAGCAGCCCCTTGTTGCACAATCAGGCTGGGCTAAAGCCATCACAAACGCGATCGGTGTGTTTATAGGTGCAGACATGAGGCCATATTCGGTTGTGCAAAACAAGGGCTTTAAACACATGCTGAAAGTGCTTTTTTTTTTTTTTGCTGATCCGAAAAATGATCCGATCCGTGGCTCTGATCCGCGAAATGATCCAGACCGTACGTTTTTTGATATGTTGCACCCCTAGTTTTCACAGTGACCACATGACTTAAAGCCAAAAATATTTGTTGATCCTAGGCTGTCTGTCTTCCTAGACAAATAAAGCCCTCCTATCCACCTACACGAATTTGGAGGCATATGGCTGAGGCTTGTCCAATCCTCTATGCAATCTTGGACAGCCAGATTGAGGGAACCGTTTTGAGTGTGGAACTTAAAGTGGAACTTTAGTCAGAAAATTAAGATCTCCTCAATCACTTTGGGCTGGCCCAATTTGCAGGTATAGCTATGTAAGACTAGGTGTCTATATTGTGTACAATCCAGTAATATACTGTGTCTCCCACTCTGCACATGCTCAGTTGCTCAAAATTTTAGGCATCTTTACAAACTGCAGGGTTTGCAGAGGCCTGCTGACAGCCTTGAAGCAGAATTAAACCCTCCTATATTTTACAGCCAAGGAAGCTGCTTCTGTTTAATCTGCAACTGCCATGGTGCTGCACATGTGATCAGTAATGACACTAGCCATATGATGCTTTGACAGTTCGGTTGAGGAATTAAGCAAATGTGACATTTAGCAATCCCAACATTCCAGGAATATATGTTTTTTTTGTTTAACCATTAAATCGATGGGTTTAGTTCCACTTTATGATTTACATCTGCTCAGGGGTTCTGGGCTTCAACAAAATGGCAGCCTCTGGCAAGAAGAAACAGGAGCAATGCTAGATTCAGTTTACAGCAAAAAAGATTTTGGTAGCATAATTACTAATGCGAAATGTGTGTTCATTGCTAAAGAACATTATTTTTTAAAGCGGTTGTATACCTGCAGAACATATTTTTTTACACCTGCAAGGGAAAAGCCATAATGAGCTTATATGCACCGCATACTAGCTCACTATGAATAATTTACCTTGGATCGAGGAAAGTAGAACTTACCTGGTCCACGCTGAGTGAGATGTCATCTTGCTGCGGCGTGTCTTCCGGGTATCGCCGCTCCAGCGCTGCGATTAGCTGGAGCGGCAATGACGTCACTCCCGCGCATGTGCGCGGGAGTTTTCAATTCAGCAAGGTCCGGCGGTTGCCGGTCCTTTCGCCGTGGATCCTTCCCTGCGCATGCGCCGCTGCAATAAACCGTACAGGTTTAGGAGATATTCTTTATACCTACAGGTAAGCCTTATTATAGGCTTACCTGTAGGTGAAAGCGGTAGTATAGAGCAGGGGTCTCCAAACTGCGGCCCGGGGGCCAGATGCGGCCCTTTGCTAGCCTTTATCCGGCCCTCAGGGCTTTATTCCTCCCACTGACTCCAACAACGGGGGCACACTTTATTCCACTGATACCAATGATGAGATACAATTACTCCTACTAATAGGGGCACTACTCTTTATCCCACTGATCGCAAACTACAAGGCCATATTTATTCTCACCAATGCTGGGCCGGGGCTTTTTCTGCCCCCACTGGCCGCAATCTGGCCCTCCTAAAGGCTGAAGAACAATAAACTGGCCCTTTGTTTGAAAAGTTTGGAGACCCCTGGTATAGAGTATACTACCAGTTTAAACACTTTAATGAGGAAACAGAATGGGAGGGAGTTAATGAAGGGAGGGAGGGAACTGGGGGGAGTTATTGATGGAGGGGACCAGACAAGGCCAGAGGTTTTTTGTGTGTGTAAGGGATGCATTGTGTGTTTCTCGTGTCTGTGCGTGACTGTAAGGGATAAGAAGAAAGAATGAATCCATGCGATGGAACAAATATATGTAAGCTGCAGGAGAGGGATGAGGAATGTGTCCAAAATGTATGTAAACACTATACAATTAAAGCGGAGGTTCACCCAAAAAATCTACTTTCTGCCACTAGATCCAGCATACTGCTGACATCTGCAGTATGCTGGATTTAATTTTTTTTGCACTTATCGTTTTAGCGCTCTTTCTTCTCCGGCACCGAGCAGCGTATCCTTCCGGGTATAGGCGCCTCATGCCTACCGAAAATAGCCGAAGTGATACTCAGCAATTTACGGCACCTGCGCAGTCAGCTCTACACGGCAGGCGCCGTATAGCACCGTAAACAGTGTCACTTCGGCTATTTTCGTAAGGCGTGACGCGCTATCCAAGCTCGTCAATCAACTACGCAAGTTTTAGGAACGCCTACTCCCCGCAGAAATCCCCGCTCGGAGCCAGGGAAGAAAGAGCGCTAAAACGATAAGTGCAAACAATAAATAAAAAATCCAGCATACTGCAGGTGTCAGCAGTATGCTGGATCTAGTGGCAGAAAGTTGGGTTTTGGGTGAACCTCCCCTTTAAGGTGGCAGCCCCTACATGTATATCCTACCTAGGTAGAATAAAAATATGAAAGGAAAAAAGTATATAGGTGTTGGCGCCTCCTAGTGTTAAAGATGCCTGCCAAAACGATTAAAGGTGCATAAATATATAAGGGTGTATGGATACTAATATCATAAATGCAAACAATGGTCCATATATCATAAGGTGCTAGATTAAAAATAAATTGCTAAACCATACTTAATAGTTCATGTTTAAGTGCGGATAGGTTGGCTGTAAACTGCATGCAATAAAGTGCTGGTAAAACGTGCCAAATATATCATAAATGTAAACAATGATCCATATATCATATCATACGGTGCTAGATTAAAAATGATAAATGCTAAACCATAATTAACCACTTTAGCCCCGGGCCTGTTTTTCAGATTCGGTGTTTACGAGACTAAAACATTTTTTTTTGCTATAAAATTACTTAAAACCCCCAAACATTATATATTTTTTTTTTCTAACACTCTAGAGAATAAAATGGCAGTCATTGCAATACTTTTTGTTACACCGTATTTGCGCAGCGGTCTTACAAGCGCACTTTTTTTGGAAAAAATTCACTTTTTTAAATTAAAAAATAAGACAACAATAAATTTGGCCCAATTTTTTTACATATTGTGAAAGATAATGTTACGCCGAGTAAAATGATACCCAACATGTCACGCTTAAAAATTGCGCCCGCTCGTGGCATGGCGTCAAACTTTTACCCTTAAAAATCTCGATAGGCGATGTTTAAAAAATTCTACAGGTTGCATTTTTTGAGATACAGATGAGGTCTAGGGCTAGAATTATTGCTCTCGCTCTAACGATCGCGGCGATACCTCACTTGTGTGGTTTGAACACCGTTTTCATATGCGGGCGCTACTTGCGTATGCGTTCGCTTCTGCGCGCGAGCTCGTCGGGACGGGGCGATTTTAAAACATTTTTTTTTTTTGTTTTCGTATTTATTTGTATTAATTTTACCAATTTTTAACACTAAAATAAAAAAAATAAAAAAATTATCACTTTTATTCCTATTACAAGGAATGTAAACATCCCTTATAATAGAAAAAAGCATGACAGGTCCTCTTAAATATGAGATCTGGGGTCAAAAAGACCTCAGATCTCATATTTAGGCTAAAATGCAAAAAAAAAAAAAAAAAATTTTAAATGTCATTTTTCAAATGACATTTAAAAAAAAATGTCTCTTTAAGACGCTGTTTGGAACTGACGTTTGACGTCACTTCCGCCCAGCAGAGCTACGGGGATGGACGAGGGAAATTTTTTCCCTCACTCGCATCCCCGCTGACCAGAGGAGCGCACCCGATCGCCTCCGCCGCTACCGACGGCTCCGGTAAGCGGCGGAGAGCGCGGGAGCGCAGCGGGAGGGGGGGGACGCTCGTCCGCCACCGATAACGGCGATCTCGCGGCGATTCCGCCGCGGAGACCGCCATTATCGTTTACCCGACCGCACACAGAAGAGATAGATATCTCGGTTGTGGCAGCAGCTGCTGCCGTTACCGAGATATCCATCCTCAAAGTGCCGACGTATACCTGCGGTGGGCGGTCGGGAAGTGGTTAATAGTCCATATTTAAGTGCAGATAGGTTGGCTGTAAACTGCATGCAATAAAGTGCTGGTAAATTGTGCCAAGGTGCTAAGTGCCAAGATTAAGAAAAATTGACAGGTGATTCACTGGTGCCCTCTTCCTCCGTACTCTGGTGTATCCCGCACTCACCAGATCAGTGACCCCCTCCTGGGGTACAAAGCATTCACAACCTATCCACACTTAAATATGGACTATTATGGTTTAGCATTTTTTTTTTTAAATCTAGCACCGTATGATATGATATATGGATCATTGTTTACATTTATGATATATTTTAGCACGTTTTACCAGCACTTTATTGCATGCAGTTTACAGCCAACCTATCCGCACTTAAATATGAACTATTAATTATGGTTTAGCAATTTATTTTCTAATCTAGCACTGTATGATAAATGGACCATTGTTTGCATTTATGATATATTTGTGGCATATATATGCAGTTTTCAGTCAACCTATCCGCACTTAATTGTGAACTATTAATTATGGTTTAGCAATTTATTTTTAATCTAGCACCTCATGATATATGGACCATTTTTTGCATTTATGATAATATCCATTCACCCTTATATATTTATGCACCTTTAATCGTTTTGCATTTATATCTTTAGCATATTATTTATTTGATTTTCACTACCCCCATATTTAACACATTGCACATTCACTTGCGTAAGCAGGCATCTTTGACTGTAAGGAATGCCCATCAAATGCCATCTCACCAGTGCCCATCAAATGAAGCCTCATCTCTGCCCATCAAATACAGTCTAAGCTCTGTCCATTAAATACAGCCTCACCAGCGCCCATCAAATGCCTTCTCACCTGTCCCCATGAAATTCCATCTCACCAGTGCTCATCAAATACAGTCTCACCCAGGGTTCAACAACATCCAGGCGCCCGGTCGCAATTGCGACTGGAATTAGCGACCTGGTGCCCGGGGAAGCTTAGGCCTGCAGAAGGCCGCAAACTATATATATATATATATATATATATATTATTCTAACCTAGAGAATAAAATGGCGATCGTTGCAATACTTTCTGTCACACAGTATTTGCGAAAAGTGCACTTTTTTGGGGAAAATACACTTTTTTTAATTAAAAAATAGAACGGTAAAGTTAGCCCATTTTTTTTTTATATTGTGAAAGATAATGTTACGCCGAGTAAATTGATAGCCAACATGTCACGCTTCAAAATTGCGCCCGCTCGTGGAATGGCGACAAACTTTTACCCTTTAAAATCTCCAAAGGCGATGTTTAAAACAATTCTACAGGTTGCACGTTTTGAGCTACAGAGAAGGTCTAGGGCTAGAATTATTGCTCTCGCTCTACCGATCGCAGCGACACCTCACATGTGTGGTTTGAACACCATTTACATATGCGGGCGCTGCTCACGTATGTGTTCGCTTCTGCGTGCAAACTCGGCGGGACGGGTCACGTTTTCTGGCTCCTAACTTTTTTATCCGGCTCCTAGATTCCAAGCAAATTTGTCAAACCCTGGTCTCACCTATGTCCATCAAATACAGCCTCACCCACACCCCATCAAATACAGTCTCACTTATGCCCATTAAATACAGCCACACCCGCGTCCATTAAATACAGCCACACCCGCGTCCATCAAATACAACCACACCCGCGTCCATCAAATACAACCACACCCGCTGTTAGATTTTGAATTTATTACTATTTTATGTGATAAACGTTTCTGAATCATTTGGGTTAAACATGGTAGCTTTGAGGACAGAAGAAGGTCAGTTGGTGTGTAGACTACATGTATTTTTGGAGTTCTCGTCAAGATAATGGGAGGAGAAGAATTGCTTAATATACACAAGGGGGTGTTACATTTGAGGCAGAAACTTGTCACCTTTCTTGGAGCTATTCCAAAAAGAAATTGTGCTGAGCATGGCTTAAAAACAGTATAAGAACACATGTGATGTGCATAGCTAGAGAGGGAAGCTCTGGGGCATTAGGGTCACCGGCCAGAGAGATGAGGGACCTCAGGGTCACCCGACCCGACGGGGGAAGGGGCTCTATCCAGCAGAGAAGATGTACCATCTAATTCCTGTTTCTGAAGTACCATCCTGCCATGTTTTACCAACTGCTAAGATGTAAGCATTTGACTGTTTGCTTGTCCTGTCTTTGGAAGAATTAAAGCATCGTAATAATGAAGGAAACCTATGTCTGTATATTGGGAACTAAGCACCTGCGGGAGAAGGAGGTTTTTGACATATTGCATGACACGTGTTAGAGGAATATGTCTGTCCCCTCTGTCTACCAAAATATCTCTCCCCCAACAACTTTTAACATTGGCGAGCCAGCCAGGAGACAAGAACAACCAGAAAACTATTCTTCAAAGAAAAAGATAAGGACATTATTCTTCCAAGAAAAAGCAACGAACGAAGATAAAGCAACAAGAAGCAGCAACAAAGCCAAAGAAACGAACAAAAGAAACAGAAAAAGTTTAAAGGACATTGTTCATCTCTTGTTTTATTTTAAGTGTACACAGGAAAAATTATTCTAAACAAGGGGTAAATATGTTTTTTATATGAGTAGGTAACATGGGATGGTTAAAAATCTTAAAGTTCAGAAGTATATCCCTGTACTATCGGGAATTGGTGTATTACATATACATATATAGAATATAGCAGTAGTAGGGTAATTAATACCAGAGTGTAAAGAAGTTCTTTAAAGGAAACTAAGTTTAATGCTGCTTGTATATGTTTAGGAAAATTTTAGGCCTAAACAACAGAAATGTGTTATTACATGTCATTCAAAGCACAAACAAGAACAGAAGTTTAAAGGAAAAACTATTGATTAATGTAAAGAACTGTATAAAATTCAGTTAATGGGAAAACAACAAGGTATTTAGTATTTAACAAAAATCCTACAGTTTTGGTTGCAGGATATAATACGTTAAGGATTGAGCAATTGTTACAAAAGATTCCAAACTTGGTTTTGGTTATTAAATAAAAAGTAGTAAATTGTTCTAATTTACTAAAGTTTACCCAGGAAAGATATTAAAATATGAAAGTTTAGTTCAATCTAAAAAATAGCAAATGTAGTAGAAAAAACTATTGTTAAAAGTTTTTCAATTGAATAATAGAGTGAGGACTATTGGTTGGTTGGAGTAATTTTCTCAGGGAAACGCAGGTCGGTTCATGCGCAGGGGCCAATCTGGGTTTTATGAGATTGTTCCGCTAAACAATTTTTTGTCATTACTATAATCAAGAAACGTCATATTATAACGTTATGTACATGTTTTTTATCATATGTGCAAACCATATATGTTTAAAAAATGGTGAAAAAGGTTAAAAAGTCTGAAAACGATAATATGAGATTGTTAACAGATTGTATAGTGAATGGTAGCATGGTAGCTAAGACTGACTGTGACAGATCATTCTCTGGGAGTGTGACATGTAAAATAATGTACCATTAACAGAGAAGCAGATGGTCAGTCATGCCATGACAGTTTTTTACTTCTATGGATCAGAACACATGTTAGTGTTTAAATCTTTTTTCAGAAATCTGAAATAAAGGTTCATAGGTTTTGAAAAATATGTTTAAAAAAGTATTACTAAAGTAATTGTTTTGAAATAAACACGTGGGTTTTGCACCATTTGTTTAGAAAAACTAAAAGGTGTTGTTTTAAGGAGAACATGAGGGTGTCAAAACAAGGCTTTGATGAAGCTTTGCCTAGTGACAGCTGGATGTTAAAAAGAAAGGTAGTTAAAGTATAAATACATTAAGGCTAAAATGATGCAGTGTCATAAAGCCACAGTTATGTAAGTAAATAATGCAAAATTTACTTTATACATTTTTTAGTGGATATTTATTGAGAGGGAATTTTGTGCTTTTATAAATGGATCCAGGAGGCACAGATGAAACTTTCTGAGTATCTGTCTACACTGAAAAATGATCTTAAGACATGTTTGTTTAGCAGTCAGAAGTGACAGAGCACATGTGGTTCAATCAATCATTGTATGATTGGTTCAGAAAAAGTACTTAAACATGATTAAGTTTCTTTTAGAAATAGAATATTTAGGAAAGCCCAACCTAAATGTTTTTTTTTGCAAAATTAAAGCAAGTAAAGTATAGTAAAGAAAAATACAATAATATGGTAAAAATATTACTTTTACAAAATCTAAATTAGTCACAGGATAAAAGGGGGACAATAACATTTTTGTCTCACTACCGACTGGTAATGAAGATAAAATTCATTGTGAAATAATTGATTCCAACAATAATGGATAGAGTTATTTTAAAATGAAAATATTTATTTTTGTATATCCAGGTACCTGACAGATTGACTGACAAATTGATTAATTGATTTTTTGTTTAAGCTAATGAAAGAAATTTTGAACTACTCATTATTAGAGCATTTTGTCATCAAACTTCTGAATATTGTTTTATTATGTTTATAGAGCAATTCAAAAGGGAAATAGTAACCTGATACTATTACAAAGTATTGAGAGATTTTGCAATCTATGTAGATTGATTATATTAGTTTTTTCACCTGCTAGAGGAGGATACAAGTATGTTTTTTCCTTTAGTTAATTTTTTTGATTAAATTAATTGAGGTAATTCTAGAAAAATTAATATATTTTTAATGAAAGCTAAGTTGTGAACTTTGTCATATTCCATTGAGTTGTTTTCAAATCATGGAATCAGATAATGATTTTTTTTCATTTTTATAGGACAGGTGATGAAGGACATGTATGCAATTTTAGTATTTGATAAAGTTTTTGTTTCTTATCATTTTTAGTACCCAGATATTATAGAACGCTACAATAGTTTTTTTAAGTCTAAATAGGGTAAGATGATTCAAGAAAAGGTAAATACTAGGTGACTTATTTACCTGTTATATTTTTTAGTTTAAAAACTTTTTTAGACTAAGGGTTTGTTAATTTTTTGAGTTAATGACAGGATGAAGAATGTCTGTTCTTCTGTGTCTTTTGAGATTGGCATACATAGTTATTTCCAATCTGTTTCATAGGACAAAGTACAGGTGTAGGAATTTCAGAAGTTTGTTCACAAAACATGGCTAGGCCTACTGAATAGAAATTATTTTTTGTATAAGATTTCTACTTCTTATGAGTATGTTTCATAATTTATTCCAGTAGCTAAAGTTATGGTTATGAATTATAGATCTGAAGGTAACAGGGATACCTGCCAACTGAAATATCATTTGGAATTTCAACTTGGGAAGATTATTTTATTTTTTGGATTCTTCCATGACCATGAAACAAGCACAACTAAAATTCTATTTTGTTATTATTTCTAGTTTTTCAAAATTATTTTTTGATTATGTGATCAAGGATCATCATTTTTTGGTGAACTTAAATTATTATTGATATGGATTTAAAATCAAAAGTGACATATTGATCGGTCGATCATTATGTAAGGGGGAGTGGGAATGTAATTCTAATATAGGAATTTTTTTGAAATATGGAAAAATAGTTGTTCTATTTTGGTTTTTAAATCTTGTATAAGAATACATATTGATACACATAGAATTATTATTTCACATAGAATAATACATTTTTATTAATTTTTATAGAACACATAACTTGGAAAAGTTGGATGGATAGTTTGTTATTACAAGTATGTTTAACAAAGTATACATTTGAAGTATTAATATTTTTAGAGTACATACAGTTGTGTATGGAAGATTTAAAGTGTCTAAACAAAATTATTGTTGAATTAAAAAAAATATGGAACGTTGAAAAAATAAATAAAATAAAGAGTTGCTTGCTGGTCATGGATAGATAAATAAATTAAATGGATAGATAGATAAATAAATAGGAAAATAAATTAAAAGAAAGATAGAATATATAAAAATATGACAATCAAATAATGGGAAAGTTATGTTTTTATGTATCCACAGACAAGTAGATCACGTATTATGTTTATAATTGTTCAGTGTCAAGGATAATGTATAAAAAACTTATACTGTAGAAAGTATTTGGTTATTTAAATTTCAAAGGAAATGCAAGACATTTTATTTATTAATTAATAATTTAATATTATACAGTAATATAATCTGATACAAAGATATTTATTTCTTCTTTATGATAAAATACTTATATGATATGGTTAAAGTTATAAAAACTAAAATTTATGGAGGTAAAGGAAGAAAATGTTAATAATTTAGATGGAGAATAAATTAAAATTAATTAATATTATAATAATTTATAGTTTCCTAATGGAATGAAATGGTTAAATATTTCACAGGAATATCTCAGAATTTTGGAAAAAGTTTATGTACAATATCTGAAATGTTAAATTGTATTGTTTGTATTGGAAACAAGAGAATCAGAAACATTTATTATTTAAGATGAATGCACTTATTTTGTTTGTTAATTACAGTGCATTAAGGGGGAATTGTTAGATTTTGAATTTATTACTATTTTATGTGATAAACGTTTCTGAATCATTTGGGTTAAACATGGTAGCTTTGAGGACAGAAGAAGGTCAGTTGGTGTGTAGACTACATGTATTTTTGGAGTTCTCGTCAAGATAATGGGAGGAGAAGAATTGCTTAATATACACAAGGGGGTGTTACATTTGAGGCAGAAACTTGTCACCTTTCTTGGAGCTATTCCAAAAAGAAATTGTGCTGAGCATGGCTTAAAAACAGTATAAGAACACATGTGATGTGCATAGCTAGAGAGGGAAGCTCTGGGGCATTAGGGTCACCGGCCAGAGAGATGAGGGACCTCAGGGTCACCCGACCCGACGGGGGAAGGGGCTCTATCCAGCAGAGAAGATGTACCATCTAATTCCTGTTTCTGAAGTACCATCCTGCCATGTTTTACCAACTGCTAAGATGTAAGCATTTGACTGTTTGCTTGTCCTGTCTTTGGAAGAATTAAAGCATCGTAATAATGAAGGAAACCTATGTCTGTATATTGGGAACTAAGCACCTGCGGGAGAAGGAGGTTTTTGACATATTGCATGACACGTGTTAGAGGAATATGTCTGTCCCCTCTGTCTACCAAAATATCTCTCCCCCAACAACTTTTAACATTGGCGAGCCAGCCAGGAGACAAGAACAACCAGAAAACTATTCTTCAAAGAAAAAGATAAGGACATTATTCTTCCAAGAAAAAGCAACGAACGAAGATAAAGCAACAAGAAGCAGCAACAAAGCCAAAGAAACGAACAAAAGAAACAGAAAAAGTTTAAAGGACATTGTTCATCTCTTGTTTTATTTTAAGTGTACACAGGAAAAATTATTCTAAACAAGGGGTAAATATGTTTTTTATATGAGTAGGTAACATGGGATGGTTAAAAATCTTAAAGTTCAGAAGTATATCCCTGTACTATCGGGAATTGGTGTATTACATATACATATATAGAATATAGCAGTAGTAGGGTAATTAATACCAGAGTGTAAAGAAGTTCTTTAAAGGAAACTAAGTTTAATGCTGCTTGTATATGTTTAGGAAAATTTTAGGCCTAAACAACAGAAATGTGTTATTACATGTCATTCAAAGCACAAACAAGAACAGAAGTTTAAAGGAAAAACTATTGATTAATGTAAAGAACTGTATAAAATTCAGTTAATGGGAAAACAACAAGGTATTTAGTATTTAACAAAAATCCTACAGTTTTGGTTGCAGGATATAATACGTTAAGGATTGAGCAATTGTTACAAAAGATTCCAAACTTGGTTTTGGTTATTAAATAAAAAGTAGTAAATTGTTCTAATTTACTAAAGTTTACCCAGGAAAGATATTAAAATATGAAAGTTTAGTTCAATCTAAAAAATAGCAAATGTAGTAGAAAAAACTATTGTTAAAAGTTTTTCAATTGAATAATAGAGTGAGGACTATTGGTTGGTTGGAGTAATTTTCTCAGGGAAACGCAGGTCGGTTCATGCGCAGGGGCCAATCTGGGTTTTATGAGATTGTTCCGCTAAACAATTTTTTGTCATTACTATAATCAAGAAACGTCATATTATAACGTTATGTACATGTTTTTTATCATATGTGCAAACCATATATGTTTAAAAAATGGTGAAAAAGGTTAAAAAGTCTGAAAACGATAATATGAGATTGTTAACAGATTGTATAGTGAATGGTAGCATGGTAGCTAAGACTGACTGTGACAGATCATTCTCTGGGAGTGTGACATGTAAAATAATGTACCATTAACAGAGAAGCAGATGGTCAGTCATGCCATGACAGTTTTTTACTTCTATGGATCAGAACACATGTTAGTGTTTAAATCTTTTTTCAGAAATCTGAAATAAAGGTTCATAGGTTTTGAAAAATATGTTTAAAAAAGTATTACTAAAGTAATTGTTTTGAAATAAACACGTGGGTTTTGCACCATTTGTTTAGAAAAACTAAAAGGTGTTGTTTTAAGGAGAACATGAGGGTGTCAAAACAAGGCTTTGATGAAGCTTTGCCTAGTGACAGCTGGATGTTAAAAAGAAAGGTAGTTAAAGTATAAATACATTAAGGCTAAAATGATGCAGTGTCATAAAGCCACAGTTATGTAAGTAAATAATGCAAAATTTACTTTATACATTTTTTAGTGGATATTTATTGAGAGGGAATTTTGTGCTTTTATAAATGGATCCAGGAGGCACAGATGAAACTTTCTGAGTATCTGTCTACACTGAAAAATGATCTTAAGACATGTTTGTTTAGCAGTCAGAAGTGACAGAGCACATGTGGTTCAATCAATCATTGTATGATTGGTTCAGAAAAAGTACTTAAACATGATTAAGTTTCTTTTAGAAATAGAATATTTAGGAAAGCCCAACCTAAATGTTTTTTTTTGCAAAATTAAAGCAAGTAAAGTATAGTAAAGAAAAATACAATAATATGGTAAAAATATTACTTTTACAAAATCTAAATTAGTCACAGGATAAAAGGGGGACAATAACATTTTTGTCTCACTACCGACTGGTAATGAAGATAAAATTCATTGTGAAATAATTGATTCCAACAATAATGGATAGAGTTATTTTAAAATGAAAATATTTATTTTTGTATATCCAGGTACCTGACAGATTGACTGACAAATTGATTAATTGATTTTTTGTTTAAGCTAATGAAAGAAATTTTGAACTACTCATTATTAGAGCATTTTGTCATCAAACTTCTGAATATTGTTTTATTATGTTTATAGAGCAATTCAAAAGGGAAATAGTAACCTGATACTATTACAAAGTATTGAGAGATTTTGCAATCTATGTAGATTGATTATATTAGTTTTTTCACCTGCTAGAGGAGGATACAAGTATGTTTTTTCCTTTAGTTAATTTTTTTGATTAAATTAATTGAGGTAATTCTAGAAAAATTAATATATTTTTAATGAAAGCTAAGTTGTGAACTTTGTCATATTCCATTGAGTTGTTTTCAAATCATGGAATCAGATAATGATTTTTTTTCATTTTTATAGGACAGGTGATGAAGGACATGTATGCAATTTTAGTATTTGATAAAGTTTTTGTTTCTTATCATTTTTAGTACCCAGATATTATAGAACGCTACAATAGTTTTTTTAAGTCTAAATAGGGTAAGATGATTCAAGAAAAGGTAAATACTAGGTGACTTATTTACCTGTTATATTTTTTAGTTTAAAAACTTTTTTAGACTAAGGGTTTGTTAATTTTTTGAGTTAATGACAGGATGAAGAATGTCTGTTCTTCTGTGTCTTTTGAGATTGGCATACATAGTTATTTCCAATCTGTTTCATAGGACAAAGTACAGGTGTAGGAATTTCAGAAGTTTGTTCACAAAACATGGCTAGGCCTACTGAATAGAAATTATTTTTTGTATAAGATTTCTACTTCTTATGAGTATGTTTCATAATTTATTCCAGTAGCTAAAGTTATGGTTATGAATTATAGATCTGAAGGTAACAGGGATACCTGCCAACTGAAATATCATTTGGAATTTCAACTTGGGAAGATTATTTTATTTTTTGGATTCTTCCATGACCATGAAACAAGCACAACTAAAATTCTATTTTGTTATTATTTCTAGTTTTTCAAAATTATTTTTTGATTATGTGATCAAGGATCATCATTTTTTGGTGAACTTAAATTATTATTGATATGGATTTAAAATCAAAAGTGACATATTGATCGGTCGATCATTATGTAAGGGGGAGTGGGAATGTAATTCTAATATAGGAATTTTTTTGAAATATGGAAAAATAGTTGTTCTATTTTGGTTTTTAAATCTTGTATAAGAATACATATTGATACATATTGATACACATAGAATTATTATTTCACATAGAATAATACATTTTTATTAATTTTTATAGAACACATAACTTGGAAAAGTTGGATGGATAGTTTGTTATTACAAGTATGTTTAACAAAGTATACATTTGAAGTATTAATATTTTTAGAGTACATACAGTTGTGTATGGAAGATTTAAAGTGTCTAAACAAAATTATTGTTGAATTAAAAAAAATATGGAACGTTGAAAAAATAAATAAAATAAAGAGTTGCTTGCTGGTCATGGATAGATAAATAAATTAAATGGATAGATAGATAAATAAATAGGAAAATAAATTAAAAGAAAGATAGAATATATAAAAATATGACAATCAAATAATGGGAAAGTTATGTTTTTATGTATCCACAGACAAGTAGATCACGTATTATGTTTATAATTGTTCAGTGTCAAGGATAATGTATAAAAAACTTATACTGTAGAAAGTATTTGGTTATTTAAATTTCAAAGGAAATGCAAGACATTTTATTTATTAATTAATAATTTAATATTATACAGTAATATAATCTGATACAAAGATATTTATTTCTTCTTTATGATAAAATACTTATATGATATGGTTAAAGTTATAAAAACTAAAATTTATGGAGGTAAAGGAAGAAAATGTTAATAATTTAGATGGAGAATAAATTAAAATTAATTAATATTATAATAATTTATAGTTTCCTAATGGAATGAAATGGTTAAATATTTCACAGGAATATCTCAGAATTTTGGAAAAAGTTTATGTACAATATCTGAAATGTTAAATTGTATTGTTTGTATTGGAAACAAGAGAATCAGAAACATTTATTATTTAAGATGAATGCACTTATTTTGTTTGTTAATTACAGTGCATTAAGGGGGAATTGTTAGATTTTGAATTTATTACTATTTTATGTGATAAACGTTTCTGAATCATTTGGGTTAAACATGGTAGCTTTGAGGACAGAAGAAGGTCAGTTGGTGTGTAGACTACATGTATTTTTGGAGTTCTCGTCAAGATAATGGGAGGAGAAGAATTGCTTAATATACACAAGGGGGTGTTACATTTGAGGCAGAAACTTGTCACCTTTCTTGGAGCTATTCCAAAAAGAAATTGTGCTGAGCATGGCTTAAAAACAGTATAAGAACACATGTGATGTGCATAGCTAGAGAGGGAAGCTCTGGGGCCTTAGGGTCACCGGCCAGAGAGATGAGGGACCTCAGGGTCACCCGACCCGACGGGGGAAGGGGCTCTATCCAGCAGAGAAGATGTACCATCTAATTCCTGTTTCTGAAGTACCATCCTGCCATGTTTTACCAACTGCTAAGATGTAAGCATTTGACTGTTTGCTTGTCCTGTCTTTGGAAGAATTAAAGCATCGTAATAATGAAGGAAACCTATGTCTGTATATTGGGAACTAAGCACCTGCGGGAGAAGGAGGTTTTTGACATATTGCATGACACGTGTTAGAGGAATATGTCTGTCCCCTCTGTCTACCAAAATATCTCTCCCCCAACAACTTTTAACACCCGCGTCCATCAAATACAGCCACACCCGCGTCCATCAAATACAACCACACATGCGCCCATTAAATACAGCCACACCCGCGCCCATCAAATACAGCCACACCCGCGTCCATTAAATACAGCCACACCCGCATCCATCAAATACAGCCACACCCGCATCCATCAAATACAGCCACACCCGCGTCCATCAAATACAGCCACACCCGCGTCCATCAAATACAACCACACCCACGTCCATCAAATACAGCCACACCCGCGTCCATCAAATACAACCACACCCGCTTCCATCAAATACAGCCACACCCGCTTCCATCAAATACAGCCACACCCGCGTCCATTAAATACAGCCACACCCGCGTCTATCAAATACAACCACACCCGCGTCCATCAAATACAGCCACACCCGCGTCCATCAAATACAACCACACATGCGCCCATTAAATACAGCCACACCCGCGCCCATCAAATACAGCCACACCCGCGTCCATTAAATACAGCCACACCCGCATCCATCAAATACAGCCACACCCGCGTCCATCAAATACAGCCACACCCGCGTCCATCAAATACAACCACACCCACGTCCATCAAATACAGCCACACCCGCGTCCATCAAATACAACCACACCCGCGTCCATCAAATACAACCACACATGCGCCCATTAAATACAGCCACACCCGCGCCCATCAAATACAGCCACACCCGCGTCCATTAAATACAGCCACACCCGCATCCATCAAATACAGCCACACCCGCGTCCATCAAATACAGCCACACCCGCGTCCATCAAATACAACCACACCCGCGTCCATCAAATACAACCACACATGCGCCCATTAAATACAGCCACACCCGCGCCCATCAAATACAGCCACACCCGCGTCCATTAAATACAGCCACACCCGCATCCATCAAATACAGCCACACCCGCGTCCATCAAATACAGCCACACCCGAGTCCATCAAATACAGCCACACCCGTGTCCATCAAATACAGCCACACCCGTGTCCATCAAATACAGCCACACCCGCGTTCATCAAATACAACCACACCCGCGTCCATCAAATACAACCACACCCGCGTCCATCAAATACAGCCACACCCGCGTCCATCAAATACAACCACACCCACGTCCATCAAATACAGCCACACCCGCGTCCATTAAATACAACCACACCCGCGTCCATTAAATACAACCACACCCGCGTCCATTAAATACAGCCACACCCGCGTCCATCAAATACAACCACACCTGCATCCATTAAATACAGCCACACCCGCGTCCATTAAATACAGCCACACCCGCATCCATTAAATACAGCCACACCCGCGTCCATTAAATACAGCCACACCCGCGTCCATTAAATACAGCCACACCCGCGTCCATCAAATACAACCACACCCGCGTCCATTAAATACAGCCACACCCGCGTCCATCAAATACAGCCACACCCGCGTCCATTAAATACAGCCACACCCGCGTCCATCAAATACAACCACACCCGCGTCCATCAAATACAACCACACCCGCGTCCATTAAATACAGCCACACCCGCGTCCATCAAATACAGCCACACCCGCGTCCATTAAATACAGCCACACCCGCGTCCATCAAATACAACCACACCCGCGTCCATCAAATACAACCACACCCGCGTCCATCAAATACAGCCACACCCGCGTCCATTAAATACAGTCACACCCGCGTCCATTAAATACAACCACACCCGCGTCCATCAAATACAACCACACCCGCGTCCATTAAATACAGCCACACACACGTTCATCAAATACAGCCACACCCGTGTCCATCAAATACAGCCACACCCACGTCCATTAAATACAGCCACACCCGCGTCCATCAAATACAACCACACCCGCGTCCATCAAATACAGCCACACCCGCGTCCATCAAATACAGCCACACCCGCGTCCATCAAATACAGCCACACCCGCGTCCATTAAATACAGCCACACCCGCGTCCGATCAATCACATCAGTGCCAATTAATGCAAATCAAGCTCTGGGGGGGAGGGGGCAGATATTTTAATATACACACATACATTTAAAAATATATATATTGTTATCACATACACACAAATTTTACTTTACTCACCACATCAACTTGAAAGGTGAACCCTGTGGTGGCTGCCTGCCCTCGCTCACACCTCTGCTGTTGTACTTCAATGCTCCACCTCACCTGTCCCCCCAAGGCGACAGTGCGCTCTAGGCGGTCACCTAATCCGCCTAGTGGTAGCGCCGGCCCTGCCAATGGCCCCTGTAAATTAAAGTGTAGGGTGGTATAGGGCTGGCTGGGGCAATATAGGGCAGGTTGGGGCAATATAGGGCAGGTTGGGGCAATATAGGGCAGGTTGCGATGGTATAGGACAGGTTGGGGTGATATAGGGCAGGATGGGGTGGTATAGAGCAGGTTTTGGTGGTATAGGGCAGTTTGCAGTGGTATAGGGAAGTTTGCAGTGTTATAGGGCAGGTTGCCGTGGTATAGGGCAGGTTGCGGTGGTATAGGGCAGGTTGCGGTGGTATGGGGCAAGCTGGGGTGGTATAGGGCAGGCTGGGGTGGTATAAGGCAGGTTTCAGTGGTAAAGGGCAGGTTGTGGTGGTATATGACAGATTTGGGGTGATATAGGGCAGGTTGCGGTGGCATAGGGCAGCTTGGGGTGGTATAGAGCAGATTGCGGTGGCATTGGGCATGCTGGGGTGGTATTGGGCAGGTTGTGGTGGTAAAGGGCAGGCTGGGGTGGTATAGGGCAGGTTACGGTGGTATAGGGCAGGTTGCAGTGGCATAAGGCAGGCTGAGGTGGCATAGGGCAGCCTGGGGTGGTATAGTGTCAGGTCAGGACTCTATGTAGTGACATGTGCAGTAACCTACAGCATGCCTGGAGATGCTGCTGTGGCCTTGTTTCTTTCTCCTTCAGTTGTGGGATCAGCCAGAGTGAAGAAGCCCACCAACTACGGCTGCCTCCAGAGACATTGGAGATCCCTGAGGGACAGCATTAGACGGGGGAGTGTTACAGGCAGCGCCCCCGCATGGCTTGGTGCCCTGCTCACACCGCTCCGTTGCAGCTCTGCAAGCAGAAGTACAGTGTATAGGGGTGGGTGGCGGCCCTTGTGTCACCCATCTGGCGGGTGTCACCCATGCGGCCCGCCCCCTCCACACCCCCATAGCACCGTCTCTGATAGGAATGTTTTCATTCTTATCTCCCTTAAAGTGGTTGTAAACCCACTTTTGTCAGTTACACCTACAGGTAAGCCTACATTAAAGAATACCTGTTGGTGTTAGCAATATCTCTTAAACCTGTAGGAGATATTGGACTGAACTCTGTGTCGGATGACAGAGAGACCCTAGAAAGTTTATTTGAGCCTATGTTTCCGGAGCAACAAGGGTTCGGAGGATTCCTACACTACCAGAAGGAAGAAACGCTCTGGCCGGAGAACATCGCGTGGGTCCCACAGCTGACCTGGGGAGCCGGTGAGTCTGTTCAATTGTCTTCACTCACTACCCCAATTCCTCTTGCCGTTCCTGCTTTGAAAAGGGCACCAGACGCTATAGTGCTGCCGAAACGCGGAGACCCACGGACATTGCCCAATTTGGCCAGGCTGCAGCGCCTGTTGATCCAGAGAGTTGCCACCCACTATGGGTATGAATACCCCTATGTGCCATTCTCCCTTTTGTATCAGGTGGATCAAGAGCGGGAGGCATGGTGCCAGGAAGCCATATGGACACATCTGAAGGTGCCCCGCATCTTAAAAGGTGCGGACTTGGGCTTATCTTATTTGAACCCCAAGTTTGAACGTTGCCACCGAGAGTGGAGCTGGGGCCGGCACATATACAGTGACTGGGTTGTAGTGAAGTCTCCTGGGAGAGAGGACCAAGTATTTTCAGTTACCTCTACAACAGAAGAGGGTGATATTCTTATTTTGCCAGACCCATGCTTCTACAAGTGAACTGCATGTCTGTTTTATCTGGCATACGTACTTTTAAGAAGTTTTGGACAAGGGTTCTCGTTTTTTTTTCTCCTTTTCCCCCTGCCTCTTCAGATCCACATTGCGCAAATGACGCGAAAATTTAGAAATTTGACGCGATGACGACGGCCATACTTAACATAGGATACTCCACCTAGGGGGCATGTTTTTCTTTACGCCACGTATCTCTTACGGAAACGTCGGAAAGTCACTGCGTCGGGCCCGAGTACGATCGTGAATTGTCGATTCTCGCTGATTAACATATTCTCGGCGTTAATCAGCGGGAACGCCCCGAGCGCCATTTTTAAAATTACAGTTCCGATACGACGGCGAAATACAATTACGCCGCTCGTATAGGAACTCCAACCCGGCGTTTCTTGTTTTCTGCTTACAGAAATCAGAAACGCCAGCTCAAAGTGAGAGTTATGCTGGCGTATCACTGATACTCCAGCCTAAGTCTACCTGAATCTGGCCCATTGTGTTTTATTTCTTTCAGCGGAGTAAAAGTATGTTTTAGCACTTATAGCTCCCTGGGAGGAAGGGAGAGTTCACACTCGGACCCGAAGGTGCAGTCTAAATTCCAAACTTGGAGATGTGTAAATAGTAAAATTATTAATATATCCGGATGCATATTGTGGATATGTGTTTTTGTTTCTTTTGTATTTCCTATGCAGGTTATTGGACCCACCTACTATCAACACTGCAGAGCATGGGCAGCATAGATAGATAGGGTTGTGTATGTATTGTAATGTTATGTACTGTCTTAGTCTTTGTTTATTATGTTCTAATAAGGTATTATGTATAAGTGAACGTTTACCATTGTGCTTCTCTTTTTCCTACTTTTCTATCCTGTTAGCAAACATCAGGCTGGCATTCAGGCCTGAATGCCTTGGGTCACTGGGGACAGTGTCCATTCAAGTGGGGGGAGTATGTAGTTACTTTCAGAAAGGGTGCTACGCTAAAGTTAGTAGGGTGAGAGGCTCTCATCTAGGTTGATTTGTTCAAATTTGGCAGCTGTCAGCCCTGAATTATCCTGTGGGTCATTTTGCGCTGTGGTCCCATCTCTGGGCGGCAGGTGGCGCTACAGAGGGATTCAGGCAGAGCTGCTTTTCCTCAGCAGCCAATTGGAGGAGTGTTTCCCTTGCAGGGCATGCTGGGGAGGAGTATATCTGTGGCGGGTGCCATTTTCGGGGTCTAAGCGGGTTCCTGGTTCCGGGTGTGACACCCACCTTCAGGGTGTGCACACATCACAGGCCCCACCACTATGGCCTACCTGGCCGGGGCCTATGCTACGCAAAGTTCCCGACTCTGGGCCCTCATGTCTTAGAGACAATGAAGTGACTGAGGGACCTCAGTGACTTACTGGGGTTCCGCATCTCAAGAGAAAGGAATTGAGGTGATTTGCTCTATTGCTCTTAAGTACCGGACCTGTGGCAGAGGCCTCTACTCATCTTCCGAGAGCCAAGTCGGTGGCAGTAACTTGTTCCTTCTCAGTTTTCTCAGTGACACTCTGGATGCCAGGCCTGTGTGAGAGGCCTGTCCAGGTGCACTGCATCCACTCCGGCTGGAGTGGCGACGTGATTGACTTAATTAGAGAAGGCAGGACTGCTTTCTCTATCCAAGCCTGATTCTGTGAAGTTACTCTACTTTCATCAACCTTTTCCTATCTACCTCAAGTTGATGTGTTGGACCAGGAAAATAAAGCATTCAGAAAACTTCAACTACAGGTTGGACATTCGTTACTGCTTTGCTCACTACATCCACACCTGGACACCACACAGAGGTAACTTAATCCGCCGATCCATATCCAATCAGCAGCTCCTGAATGGGGTAGCGCTACACTCACAAGATGTCAAATGTATCAACTATCAAGCACATCACATAGTACACCATCATCCAATCCAAATTGCATAATTTCATGTGGTAGCAGAAGGTGAAGATCCAATAGACTAAAATCTTTCAAGGACTAGTCTCTTCCTCAGAGCCCTGAGGAATAAGCTAGTCCTCGACATGCATTCACATTTAAATAAATGCAATTATTCATCACAGTATTTCTATAATGCCGACAAGTTACACATTTATATTGCACATTCATATCAGCCCTCTCGGATCTTACAATCCATAGCTGGCCACAGAAGGATTGAACCTTGTCTGGTTCAGCAGGGAGAGGCCTGTGATTCAATATATCAGACGATCACTGCCGGCAGCTACAGCCACTGGCAGTGATCATTCTGTTTTGCCAGCAGGGAAATCTCCCCACTGGCAAAACACAATAGCACTATGGGAGGGATTCCCCCATCTGTGTTGATAGGGGAAATCAAGCAATTTTCTTTTCCATCCACCCATTGTGGATGGAAAGAAAATTGCATAATCTATGTGCTGCTAAAGTCCCTAAGGTTGGCCATAGAAGAGTGTTTGAAATAAAAAATCAGCCAGTAGGCAGATCGGCAAAACCAAATGGAATCCCCATTTACTGTTAACAGTTTGGGCGCACTGTGATAAAAGTCCCGCCCTCCTCCTAGACTACCTTGTGTGATAGAGCCAGTGTTCTGTCTATCACACAATCTGGTCTAGGAGGAGGGCGGAACATTTATCACAGCGCGCCCAATGTTTTCACAGTGAGCTCCATGACCCTGACACAGCAGCAGACTGGTGAGATTGTTTGGCACATTAAGGCTGTGAGGGAGGCTTGAAATTATGGCAGGGGGAAACATTAGGGGCGTGGTTTGAGCATGACTGACTGACTGAGACGCACAGAGCCGGAGCTCCGTCCACTCCACCGAGATATAATTAATCAGGTATTTTCCTGGTCTCCCTAGCCGCCTAAGATTGCAGAGAGCTCAGTATGAGCACATCCAAACAGCGCCTAACAAGGAACTCCCGCAAGGTGGGGGAGAAGGGTGACCTCCAGCTCGCTTCCCAGCCTATTATTCAACCTGATATTCAAACGTTCTTCCCGGTTACACGGAGGCAGGAACTGAACACACGGCTGGAACCTTCCAGCACAAGCTGCGTTCTGGGAGGAAGCCTTGAGCTGAGGCACCAGGTGCAAGTCGGAGGAGCTGTGAACACGGGGAGTGCTGTGTCTGCAGGGGCGGACTGATAACTCATGGGGCCCCCGGGCAATAGAAGATTATGGGGCCCCCGGGCTTACAGATGGCCACCAAGCCAGGTGGCAGTACAGAGGCGGGGCAGCTAAAATCTCTGGATTTTCACATCAAAAGCATGTAGGTTTTGGACATATCAGGGACAGATGTAATAAAAACACAGATTTTAACATACTGTCCCTGGTTTTAATGAGCCTGGCAACCCTGATGGGGCCCCCTAGTGGCATGGGGCCCTCGGGCAGTGCCCGAGTTTCTCAATGGTCAGTCCGCCCCTGTGTGTCTGTTTTGAAGAAACCAGATACCCAGCGCAGGATGGAGCCAGATTTGAGGGCTTTGATTCAAGCCCTACCAACAAGGCTGAATTTAGAAGCGCTGCCTACTAAGGGTGACGTAGAAGCACTCATCGTCAAAGTCGTGGAAGCGCATCGCAGAGCGTGTGGTGGTCGGAGAAACAAAGGTACTTGGGCTAGAAGACAGAATGTGCATACTGGAGAAGGAGAGAGAATAACATAGGGAAACGGTATCAGAGATGCAGCTACAGATCGAAGAAATGGGGGTTCCGCAGCCGCCGTTGTAACCTAAGGCTCCGTGGGGTACCTGAAGCTGTGGAGAAGGAAAATCTACAGGAAAAGGTAATGAGCATATTTCATGTTATTTTGGAGGGGAATATGCCATTAAATATGGAATTGTAGAGAGTCCATAGGGCCTTTGGTCCTAAATCAGCAGACCCCCAGAGACCCCGGGACATCATATACCGTTTACATAGGTATGCACATAAGGAAGCTCTGTTAAGGAAAGCATGGGACATGGGAGTGGTGGACTTTGAGGGGGCCCCAGTGAAAATTTTACCGGGCCTCTCAAGAGCCACATTACAGCGGAGGGAAATGTTACGGACAGTTCTGGAATGTGTGCGGCGGGAGGGGGGTACATATCGGTGGAGGTACCCCATTGCAGTTGCTATAACCAAAAATGCAGCTACATATATATTACAGACATATAATGATCTTCCGGGACTGTTTTCTTTCCTGAAAGTTGAACCTTTCACGGTACCCAACTGGAGACTCCCCATTCTGGCATATAGAGGGTAGTCTAATTGGTGCGGGGCAAATAGGAGGGTCACTTGCACATTCAATGCACAATGCATCTGGTTCTTTGTTAGGGGATGGGTAATGAAAGTTTGGCCCTATGAGGAAACTCTCCCTAGGGAGGGAGGGGAGGGGGAATCAGAGACATATGTACCCCCATCCTGGCAGGGGAGAGGCAGAAATACACTATTTAAATCTTTATTTAAACCATTGCCTTTCCTTTCCTTTTTTTTTCCCTCCTGCTTTTTATGCTGTCATTTCTCCTCTCAGGAACAAAGCTAAAAGCGATTGATTTTTTTTTCTTTTTGTTTCTTGTGACAAATGGAAAGGTGGAGGTGGATGGGTTGCTCGGCCTGGAGCAGTTGTGCTCAATCTCAGCCCCCTAATAGGCCTACACTGAAGGTACCATTAAATTGGAACTGAGTGTATAAAGCAATAGAAGCTTTACAGGCTCTGTCAGCCAATCAGGAATTGGTTGGAGAGTCTTTAGATAAGGAGGGTGGGGGGAGGTGGGTGGGTTAGATAGGAGGGTTTATTAACCACCTAAGCCCTGAGCCCTGAGTCTGTTTTTAAGATTTGGTGTTTACGAGACTAAAACAGTTTTTTTGCTAGAAAATTACTTTAAACCCCCAAATATTATATATATATTTTTTCTAACACCCTAGAGAATAAAATGGCAGTCATTGCAATACTTTTTGTCACACCGTATTTGCGCACTTACAAGCGCACTTTTTTTTGGAAAAAAATCCATTTTTTGAATTAAAGAATAAAACAACAATAAATTTGGCCCAATTTTTTTATATATTGTGAAAGATAATGTTACGCCGAGTAAAATAATACCCAACATGTCACACTTAAAAATTGCGCCCGGTCGTGGCATGGAGTCTGTAACGGAATGACCCGTGACAACCAGAGACTTTGGAAGGATGGGGGATACTCCTGTGTCAGCATCACTGATAACTCATGGGTCTGAGTCCACCCTGTGCCCCTTTGGGCATGGGGTGGCTAGTGAATCATACTTCATGTATTGCAGAAGATGGGACATTACTGACAGTTCATTGCAGGAGTTTAGGAGATACTGGACATATTACAAGTGGTTTATTTGTCCTGACTAGGTCAACAGGACAATGATCCTTCAATGCTTAGCTCAGGCTATTAAAATGCTAAGTGAAGCCGGCTTGTGAAATATCTTTTTATTGTGTTCTGCAGGTGAATAGCTGTTGTCAGAGACGGGACGTCTCTGTGAGATAATTACCTCAACTAAATATCTTTTAGAATGTGATTGAAGTTCATTGTATGTGTGTTGTAGTTAGCAGTCTCCTGTCAGGTGTATTGAATTAGCATGTCAATTATGTTAAGGGAAACTTGTCAAGCCAGGCTATCTGGATAATGTCATTCTGTTACAATTAGTAATTAGCTCATGTTAATTCTAGCCCCTAGACGAAATGTCTGGATACTAATTAGCCCCAGTGTGTGAAGAGGGGGGTGGAGATTTCACTGTCCCTTTGATTACTGTCACATGCTTGTAACTGCATAAAAAGCTGAGAAGATACCATTAAAGTGTTCATACATTTGACTCAGAACACAGAGCTGTCAGTCTCGTGATTCTGGGGAATAGATCGTGTATGCAGGATTGTCGGAGTGTGTCGGATAAGCTTGTCGTGGGTGGATGGAAGGTCGTAAACGGTGGTGACTGTTACAGCGTCAAACTTTTACCCTTAAAAATCTCGATAGGTGACGTTTAAAAAATTCTATAGGTTGCATTTTTTGAGTTACAGAGGAGGTATAGGGCTAGAATTATTGCTCTCGCTCTAACGATCGCGGCGATACCTCACTTGTGTGGTTTTAACACCGTTTTAATATGCGGGCGCTACTCGCGTATGCGAGCTTGTCGGGACGGGGCACTTTAAAAAAAAATAAAACATTATTTTCAGATTTATTTTTATTTATTTTATAATTTTTTACACTGAAATAAAAAAAATATATCACTTTTATTCCTATTACAAACAATGTAAACAGCCCTTGTAATAGAAAAAAGCATGACAGGTCCTCTTAAATATAAGATCTGGGGTCAAAAAGACCTCAGATCTCATATTTAGACTTAAAAGAAAAAAAAAAGAAAGAAAAAAGAAAGAAATTTTGCCATTTGAAAAAAGGTAAACAAAAAAATATCTCTTTAAGACGCTGGGCGGGACGGAGGTTTTTACGTCACTTCCGCTCAGCAGAGCCCTCACTTGCATCCCCAGTCAGCAGCCGAATGGACCCGATCGGCTCCGGTAAGCGGCGCATCTCCCTCTTTCTTGCACCACCCGCCGCGACCAGATTTCGCTTGTGACGGGTTGATCGAGGCCTTTCCGGCCCCGAAGGTCTGTTTTTGAACTGTGTTTGCTTTGGCTAGGAAATGGATGCCCTTTCAATAATATCAATTAAGGGATTAAATATACCGGAAAAGAGAAGGATGTTATTACAGGAATTGAGGAAAAGGGTAAATAACATAGCATTTGTACAAGAGACACATTTCAGGAAGGGGGGGCTCCCCTTTCTCAGAAACAGAGTCTTTTCGATGGTATATCATGCAACGAAACCCAGTGGCAAAGAAGGGGGGAGTATCAATTTTAATCTCAAATAGTACCCGTGGTCATTGATAGAATCCTTGGTGGATACCGGGAGGCGGTATTTAGTATTGAAAGGGACGATAGGGGGCACGTTAATAACACTGGCCACCTTCTACACCCCCAACACACAACAGGATCAGTTACTGAGGACGTTTTTGGATAAATTGGCAGGTTTCCAGGAAGGACAGTTGATCATGGGAGGGGATTTGAACATGCCACTAGATCCGACGGTGGATACATCATCCGGAGGCTCGTCAGTTATGGGGGGTACTCGGAAACGAACACAGCAGATGTTGCAACTAGTGATGTCGCGAACCTAAATTTTCCCGTTCGTGAACTGCGAACGCGAACTTCCGCAAATGTTCGTGAACCGGCGAACCGCGCGAACCGCCATAGACTTTAATGGGCAGGCGAATTTTAAAACACACAGGAACTCTTTCTGGCCACCGAAGTGATGGAAAAGTTGTTTCAAGGGGACTAACACCTGGACTGTGGCATGCCGGAGAAGGGATCCATGGCAAAACTCCCATGGAAAATTACGTAGTTGTCGCAGAGTCCGTTATTAATCCATAAAGGGCATAAATCACCTAACATCCCTAAATTGTTTGGAATAACGTGCTTTAAAACATCACGTTTGATGTTGTATCTATCAGGCACTGTTAGGGTTAGGGTTACAGATAGGGTTAGGGTTACAGTTAGGGTTAGGGTTAGGGTTACAGATAGGGTTAGGGTTAGGGTTACAGACAAGGTTAGGGTTCACAGTGACAGACCAAACTTTGACAGACCAAACTCCCCGTTTAACGCAGCGCCAACAACCGCAAACAGTCCATCATCATCAACTGATTCACTTGTATCTGACAACTCAGCAAAGGAAGTAGCAGCGGGTACAAGATCATCATCATCACACCATACGTCCATGTTTGTAATGCTGCCTGACTGAGACATATCCCATTTATCTACATCCTTTGGCAATAATTGTTGAGCATCACTCATTTCTTCCAAATCATGTGTAAATAACTCCTCTGACAGATCAAGTAAAGCAGCTGTGATGCTAGTGTTGATGGTGGCGGCAGGCGGGCGAGTGGTAACTTGAGAGGTGCCCGAAGCTGAGCTGGAGGAGGATGGTGTGTCAAGGTTCCCAGCGTAAGCTGTAGTAGATTGTGTGTCCTGTGTTAGCCAGTCAACTATGTCCTCAGAACTTTTCGAGTTCAGGGTACGTGGCCTCTGAACACTAGGTAATATTCTAGGGCCAAAGGGAATCCCCGCACCACGACCACGACGGCCCCTGCGGGGTGGCCTGCCTCTGCCTGTCATTTTTTTTATATTAGTTTAGTTGTACTATGCGTGCAAGGTACTTTAACAATTGACACCAGATCTGAGTGGCACTGGTGACACTGGCAGAGGCTGGCAGAGTAGACGCTATAGGTCTGACAAAAAAAAACACTCACAGACAACTAACTGTTATTCTCTTTTGCATTCAAAATTGTGTGTTTTCATTTAAATGTAATGTACTGTGCCACCAGATCTGAGTGGCACTGGTGACACTGGCAGAGTAGACGCTATAGGCCTGACAAAAGAAACACTCACAGACAACTGCTATTCTCTATTGTATTCAAAATTGTGTGTTTTCATTTAAATGTAATGTACTGTGCCACCAGATCTGAGTGGCACTGGTGACACTGGCAGAGGCTGGCAGAGTAGAAGCTATAGGCCTGACAAAAAAATACTGCAGAAAACTAACTGCTATTCTATATTGCAGTTAAAATTGTGTTTTTTATTTAAATGTAATGTACTGTGCCACCAGATCTGAGTGGCACTGGTGACACTGGCAGAGGCTGGCAGAGAAGAAGCTATAGGCCTGACAAAAAATACCTGCAGAAAACTAACTGCTATTCTCTATTGCAGTTAAAAAAATGATTGCTGATTCATTAGCCCTAACAAGGAGCAGAGATCAGATGATTCTTTCAGAACTGGAGTACTGGAAGACAGAGCAGCTTGCAACACTGTACCCCTTTAACTAGCACAGCACTCCACAGCTCTGGGTCCCTTTAAATAGCACCCTGCACCACTGGATCCCTGTATATTACACAGCACCCTGCACCACTGGATCCCTTTATATTACACAGCACCCTGCACCACTGGATCCCTGTATATTACACAGCAGCTTTCAACACTGTACCCCTTTACATAGCACAGCAACCCACACCTCTAATCTAACTAAACTATACAGTGTATAAATATATGTACAACTGTTAAGATGTATCTATATTCTCTACACACTGTAAGATTAACTAACTAAGCTGGCTGCTCTAGCTATCTGACTAAAAGATATTACAGTCTCGCAGCACTGATTTAAAAAAAAAATGATTGCTGATTCATTAGCCCTAACAAGGAGCAGAGATCAGATGATTCTTTCAGAACTGGAGTACTGGAAGACAGAGCAGCTTGCAACACTGTACCCCTTTAACTAGCACAGCACTCCACAGCTCTGGGTCCCTTTAAATAGCACCCTGCACCACTGGATCCCTGTATATTACACAGCACCCTGCACCACTGGATCCCTTTATATTACACAGCACCCTGCACCACTGGATCCCTGTATATTACACAGCAGCTTGCAACACTGTACCCCTTTACATAGCACAGCAACCCACACCTCTAATCTAACTAAGCTATACAGTGTATAAATATATGTACAACTGCTAAGATGTATATATATTCTCTACACACTGTAAGATTAACTAACTAAGCTGGCTGCTCTATCTATCTGACTAAAAGATATTACAGTCTCGCAGCACTGATTTAAAAAAAAAAAATGATTGCTGATTCATTAGCCCTAATAAGGGCTGTTTGAGACTTGGGAGTGCTGTTATAACAGCAGAGATCAGATAAATCTTCCAGGAATGGATTTCAGGAGCCCTAGCTAACACTGTCCCTATGCAATCGGCAGCAGAGAAACTATCCCTCCTCTCACTAAGAATCCAGCAGCAGAATGAACGTAAAATGGATGCTGCCCTACAGGTGGGAGGGTCTACTAGGGAGGGTATGCTGCTGATTGGCTGAAATGTGTCTGCTGACTGTGAGGTAGAGGGTCAAAGTTTGCTCAATGTTAATTAATAGGGGGCGGATCGAACATCGCATATGTTCGCCCGCGGCGGCGAACGCGAACATGCCGAAATCGCCGCGAATAGTTCGCGGGCGAACTGTTCTCTACATCTCTAGTTGCAACAGGTGAGATTAATAGACATATGGAGACTGATCCACCCAGGGGAGAGAGACTATTCTTTTTACTCTGTCCCGCATAAGACATATTCCCGTATAGATTATTTTATCCCACATAATCAGCTACACGCAGTTAAGAAGGTTGGAATAAAGGAAATTACGTGGACAAACCACGCCCCAATTTTTTTTAAATACACATTAGGGGACTCTCGGCCTCTGGATCCCGGGTCCTGGAGACTGAACGAGAGCCTACTACAGGATGACCATGTATTGTAAGATGTGCTCAAGGAATTAAAGTGGTACTTTGAGACAAACAACACACCAGATTGTAATATAGGGGTGGTTTGGGAGGCCCATAAGTCAATAATACGGGGGGTCTTGATGAAACATGGGGCAAGGATAAAGAGAGAAAGAGTAGACATGTGCACAGCAAAAAATTTCATATTATTTTGTTCCGTTTCGTATCGTTCCGTAAGTTCGTACCGATTCGTAATTTGATAAGACGCTGTTTTCCTGTCCGTTCCCGTTCGTATTTCGTACGATTCGATTTTTTCATATTCCGATCATTTCGTATTTTTGTTACCGTTTTATTTTCGTACATGCGAGATGATTCGTTATTCTGTTTAATTTATTGTTGTTTCTTGTTAGACAATTTTCGTAAATATATCGCGGGATTCGTGGCACTTTCAACATGCAGGTCATCCATATTAACTATTGTTAAGCTCCGTACACTTGGTCAGACTTTTTTTACCAACAAACATAAAAACCAACCGTTAGTTTTCAAAAAATCCGTTCGTTTGTAAGCTCCATCAGAAAACCATTTTTGGGTTCAAAAGTCTGGCCAACTGATCTCCCTTCAGACGAAAATCCACGGAAACAATTTTCTGGCTTTACTGTACTCGGCAGTCGGCACAAAAGAGAAGCTGATTCACTAACTACACTCACTCACTGCCCATTCAAAAAAAACGAATAAAGTACACAAATTTACAAACAGACCAAAAAAAAGGATTTACAAAACACACAAATGAAAATATGACCACACAACTGAAAATACAAACAGAAAAAGGATTTAAAATACAGAATGCAAATCATTTGTTATAGATGTCATTTTCGTTCTTTTGCCGTTTCCGTTTTGTTGTATTTTCGTAAGATTGACGTATCGTTCGTTCGTATTTGCGCTTGTTCGTTATGCGGCTCATTCGTGATCCCGTTGTTTTCGTATTTTGGTGCTTTAATTTTTTCGTATGTATACATTATTCCGCGGGTACGAAAATGAACAAATTCGTACGAAAATACATTCCTTACGAACGGGAACGCACATATCTAGGAAATAGAACTAAAGGTAACAACCCTTATGACAGAGGTTGCAAGTTTAGAAATAAGACACAAACAGAGCCCCAGCCCAGAGTTAGAACGGGACCTCCTGGCGGCACGTAGACAAATTACAGAATTACTTCTATACAGAGCGAAAGGGGCAAAACAGATTGGTAGAAGGCAGAATTAATGAATTTGGGAATAAATGCGGGAAGCAATTGGCTAGTTCGTTGAGGGAACAACAAATAAAGACTTATATCCCAATGATTCAGGGAACAGGAGGGGATAAACTTGTTCTACCTAGAGAGAGAGCACAGAGATTTGGAGACTTCTATAGCACTTTGTACAATTTGCAAACAAGTTCTCAGGACCATGTGGCAATGGGAAATTATATAACAACTTCAGGTATTTCGAGTTTAACGCCAGAGATGAGTCAGGAGATGGAAAAACGTATTACTATAGAAGAGATACAGGAGGCAGTGAAAAAGGGGAAAAGAGGGAAATCGCCAGGCCCGGACGGGTACACTACTCAATATTATAGACTTCTTCTCCCGGATCTGGGCCTATTTATGGTAAAAATGTTCAACGGCTTTGGAGACATAGGTACCTTCCATACTGAATCGCTAAAAGCGGTGATAGCGGTTATTCCCAAGGAGGGAAAGGATCCATCTCAATGCGGGCGTTACAGACCAATTTTACTACTGAATCAAGACCTGAAGCTCTTTGCTAAGATTCTGGCAAGGCGGGTACAGCAGTACATACCTGGGCTCGTCCATAAAGATCAGATGGGGTTCGTGCAGATGCGGGAAGCTCGAGATAATACGGTCAAGACCTTGAATCTGATCCATTTGGCCAGTACCTCCCGAACCCTGTGTGTCTTTCTTGGAACGGATGCTGAAAAAGCTTTTGACCGGATAAATTGTCAATTTATGTTTATGGTATTGAGACACATGGGGTTCGACAAAAAGATGCTGCAATGGATCGCAAGCAACTATACTCACCCGACGGCCCAGGTTAGAGTGAATGGAATACTGTTGTCACCTTTTAAATTGTCAAATGGGACAATACAGGGTTGTCCCCTATCAACTATTTTATTTGCATTATCTGTGGAACCCCTACTAAGTAGGATTCGATCGAATCCAGATATTAAGGGAGTGTCTCTGGGAAGTACAGAATACAAGATCTCAGCATATGCGGACGACATGATGTATAGTCTGACCAGCCCGATGGAATCCCTTCCCAATTTGGTACAAGAACTAAAGACGTATGGAGATGTGTCAAACTTCAAGATACATTATGACAAATCAGAAGCTATGGGAAAGGCGCTCCCGGAGAAAGAATCGAAAATACTGAAATCTAAGTATAAATTTAAATGGTCTGACACATCTCTTATATATTTGGGTACCTCCATCCGGCGGACCTAACACAAGTTTTTAAACTTAATTTTGTACCATTATTGGCGAAAGCATGGGTCCTCCTGGATGGATGGCAGAAGGGGTTACATTCGTGGTTTGGGAGATCTAACATTATTAAAATGAATATACTACCGAAATTTCTGTATCTCTTTCAGACACTCCCTATTGCTATACCGAAATCTTTTTTCAAGCAAACACAATCCCTCTTTAATAGGTTTATATGGGCAAATAAACGTCCAAGAATCAAGGGCCGTACAATATCATTAGCCAAACGAGATGGAGGATTGTAGCACCAGATATTTATAGATACTATCAGGCGGCACTACTGTGCCGGCTGATTGATTGGAGTAGACATACTGGAGAAAAGATATGGCCGGGGCTAGAGCAAGACCAATGTAGCAGTATGCTGCACCGAGCGGCATGGTGCTACAGGGAATTGCCGACAGACATTAGAAAGCACCTGCTGATAGGCCCTACTCTCCAAATGGCACACAGTTTATTTGTGAAGGGGAAACTGTCAACAGTGGACTCACCGCTTTTTCCAATCTTGGGGAACCCGCAGTTCGAACCAGGATTGTTGAATTGATAATTTAGTGGACTAATAGAACAGGGGCTGTTTCAAGCATCTCACTTTCTGAAGGAGGGAACATGGAATACTATGCAGGAGATGTTAACGGGTGAGTTGCCCTACCAATTGGATTTCTTGAGGGCCCTACAGCTGCAAATTTTTTTGGATACTTTGAAGTCCCCAGCCAGATACGAGCGCAGATTGACAATGATCGAGAGGTACTGTAGTGGGAGTGGGATGCTTTGGCATTCCCTCTCAAGAATTAGCGAGCTATTGAACGCACCTGCAGAGGGCTCTCAAATAACCTTTTTTAATAAATGGGAGGTTGAGCTGGGAAGATATTATATAAAAAATATATTGCGTTACTCCAAAATATGGGTGAATAAATAAATAATATAAATGGTGAGGCAGCCAACACAACAATAAGAAAATATTGTGAATAAATTGTAGAAAAAAGTGCAGCGCCAAAGTTAGGGGATCCCCAATTGATAAGAGAATTGAAAATATATAATGGACCTAGATATCACATCTGGTCCTTGGTGAATGTGAATCCAAATTGGAACTAAATGTGTATGATGTTGAGGGAACAATTGTAACCCCCCAAACAGGCTGGAATGTGACTTCCAGTCAACTTTGTGTATATAGTGACAAAACAGTGCCAAAGATGTGTATTCAAAATGCAATATTGTGTGTTAACAAATAACAAAACAAATCAATGCAAACAAATAAGTGAGACTAAAGAGTCCAAATCCAGTCCATATATAATGGTAGGTTGTAATCTCATGGGTATATTAAGGTATCCCCTCTGTAGTCCCATTCAAACACACAGGAGTTGCATTTATGTTCTCCCAGGTGGATAGTGGAACAATATCCCCTCTATTCGATCTAAGCACTTCTCCAGGTGGAAAAATCGTTAGGGTAAGGGTGAAATGAATACGCTTACCGACTGATGTAGACCCGTAGCTCACCTTACGGTGGGGGGTCCGCAGAGCTTGTATGGGCCGACTGTCCTCCTCGGTCTCTGTCTCGGGGGTATATCCTTGTGCAGGCAATCCGGAAGAGTTCCCAGGAGGTGGCCAAAACGACATTTCCTAAGATGTATATCTTGTAATGGATGGTGCTCATGCAGGATTCTTTATCTCCAACACACCAGACCTGTCTGCGCTCCAGGATGAGCTGGGAAGACCCTTTACAGAAGAGCAAAAGAATAAGATACTCCGGGAATATATTTGAATCATCTGTGTGTGTGAAGACACAAGAGATGAATTTTAAGATTTTATCTCAGTGGTATCGCACTCCGGTAGTACTAAATAGGTGTTACCCAGATATGTCAGACAGATGGAGGTGCGGGAAGAAAGGAGGATCCCTAATGCCCATCATTTGGGCCTGTTCTAAGATTTTAGGTTTTTGGACAAAGGTCCAGGAAATAGTGCAAAAATTCAGTGAGGAGCAACTACCAGAAGAGTGGTCCTTCTATCTGCTACAGGATACTGAGATGTCGGTTAGGTAATATAGAAAATCTGTAGTCTTGTAGGGCTTGTATCCCAGGGATGTGGAAACAGTCACAGCCACCAACTGTAAGGATGTGGCTTAACCGAGTGGAAGACTTGAATAGAATGGAAGACTTGGTATGGACTTCAAGGCAAAAACGGAAGGTGTATTTGTAAACGTGGGCAGAGTGGTACGTGTTTAGATATTCAGAGGAGGGGAAGGCCTTGATAGATGCGAACTGATGGATGGAGCCGGTGTTGGGGGGTGTGACGGGGAGGGAGATGCTGTTTGTGGATTGGGAGGAAGGGGGTGGTGGAGAGGGGTCTTTTTCCTTTTTTTTTCTCCTCTGAGAAGGGTGGGGCGGTAAAGCAATGAGGAACAGAACAAGGGTAGGACCAATTGCCCCAACTCCACGGGGAGATAGGATACCCGAAGGGACGGGGGCAGGGCAGGACTTAGGGTGGTGGGGGCCCCTGGTCTTGAGTGTTGAAGGGGCCCCCTGGAGCGAGGGGGGATCATAGTTGTTGAGCGGGGGGGGGGTGCGCATTCAAATTAGCGGGGGGGGCGAATTGAAGTTCTTGAGCGGGGGGCATTTAAGTTGTTGAGCGGGGGGGTGACTCTCATCTGTGCACGGAATGTGTCGGCTCTCTTCCCTTCAGCAGACATCCCCACACTGCTCCGGTTCCTCCTGGGGGGAGGTTTTGCAGTTGTTCAGTGGGGGGGGGAGTGTCATTAGCCCGGCTGTCGGCTTTCTTCTCTTCAGCAGCCACAGTCCTCCACACACCGCTCTGGTTCCTCATGCTTCCGTGCTACCTCCTATTGCAGTGTGGGAAAATTAACCCTTTCGCCGGACTGTGGGAAGATGCAGAAAGTCTTGCAGAATCTGTGCATGTTGGGAGGTATGCGCAGGGCCGCCTTTAGGAATTTTGGGGCCACTTACACAGCTTAACCACTTGCCGACCAGCCGCCACAGTTATACGGCGGCAGGTCGGCACTCTACGTCGGGACTTTCGCGGCCACTAGGGGGCGCGTGCGCGCCGCCGGCGGCCCGCGCACGCGCCCCCCGCTCGCCCCCGAGTCCCGTGCGCGTGCCCGGCGGGCGCGATCGCCGCCGGGCACGCGCGCTCGTTCGTTACAGAGCGGGGAACGGGAGCTGTGCGTGTAAACACACAGCTCTCGTTCCTGTCAGTGGGGGAAACGCTGATCTTCCGTTCATACAATGTATGAACGGAAGATCAATGATTCCCCCTAGTGAGTCCACCCCCCCACACAGTAAGAACACAAATAGGAACACACTTAACCCCTTCCCCGCCCCCTAGTGTTAACCCCTTCACTGCCAATGGCATTTTTATAGTAATCCAATGCATTTTTATAGCATTGATCGCTATAAAAATGCCAATGGTCCCAAAAATGTGTCAAAAGTGTCCGATGTGTCCGCCATAATATCGCAGTACCGAAAAAAAACGCTGATCGCCGCCATTACTAGTAAAAAAAAAATATTAATAAAAATGCCTTAAAACTACCCCTTTTTTTGTAAACGCTATAAATTTTGCGCAAACCAATCAATAAACGCTAATTGCGATTTTTTTTAACGAAAAATATGTAGAAGAATACGTATCGGCCTAAACTGAGGAAAAATAATGTTTTTTTAAATCTTTTTTGGGGATATTTATTATAGCAAAATGTAAAAAATATTGCATTTTTTTCAAAATAGTCGCTCTATTTTTGTTTATAGCGCAAAAAATAAAAACCGCAGAAATGATCAAATACCACCAAAAGAAAGCTCTATTTGTGGGAAAAAAAGGACGCCAATTTTGTTTGGGAGCCACGTCGCATGACCGTGCAATTGTCAGTTGAAGCGACGTAGTGCCGAATCACAAAAAGTGCTCTGGTCTTTGGACAGCAATATGGTCTGGGGCTAAAGTGGTTAAAGTGGTTGTAAACCCACTTTTTTTACTTTTACCTACAGGTAAGCCTATAATAAGGCTGATTGCAGCGGCACATGCGCAGGGGGAATCCACGGCGAAAAGGACCGGCATCCGCCGGACCCTGGCCGGATTAAAACGTCATCGCTGCTCCAGCCAATCACAGTGCTGGAGCGGCGATACCCGCAAGACACGCCGAGTCAAGATGAGATCTCGCTCGGCGTGCACCAGGTACGTTCCCTACACCTCGTTCCGAGGTAAGTATTTCATAATCAGCTAATATGCGGTGCATATTAGTTGATTATGGCTTTTCCCTTGCAGGTCTAAGAAAAATTAAAAAAAATACATTTTGAGCAGAGAACCGGGAGGGGGGGGGGTGCTGCCACCTGAAATTGAGAAGCAGGGGGGCTGCCGCAAAGTGAGAAGCAGGGTGGGCCTTTACAAAAAAAAAGAAATGAAGGTAAAAAAAAAAAAAAGATATATATATATATATATATATATATATATATATATATATATATATATATATATATATAAAGGGGAGTAGCCATCCAGGGCCCTGGGGATCTCTGGGCCCTTTAATAAAAAGAAAAAAGAAACCTCTGGGCCCTTTAATAAAATAAAAAAAAACATTTATAAAAAATATAAAGAAAATAAAAATATAAATATAAAATATAAAAAATATTAAAAAAGGGGGGTTGCCATCCGGGGGCCCTGGAGACCTATGGGCCCTTTAATAATAATATTAATAATTATATATATATATATATATATATATATATACACACATATATACATATATATAAAAATATATAAAAAACATATTTTTTTTATAAAAAAAAAAGTGGGGGTTGCTGTCCGGGGAACTGGGGGCCTCCGGGCCCCTGGGGACCTCCAGACCCCTAAAACTTTTTTAGAGGGGCCCCCTATTGGGCGGGGCCCATGGGCTTGAGCCCAGTCAAGCCCAATGGTAAGTCCGGCCCTGGACGGGGGCTAAGTTGCCCAAAGGAGTGTAGGAATGAAACTCAAGATTTAAAAGGGGTATTAGTTGAGCAGACTCTGGGCTGTTGAGGGAGGGAAAGAAGAGTTATGATGAGATAAGGAATATACAAACTGTTTTTATTTGTTTTTTTTCCCTGAAAACGAAATTGTGAATTAGAATATTTGCTGATTTCCTTGCTCTATGATGTGTTGATTTTAAACCAGAGGGAGTGCCTCCCAGGTTTGTGTTACCTTTTCTGCTTAAAAATCAAATAAAAGAAGATTGAAAGAAATGATGGCAGGGGGGGGCTTGAAATAATGGCTTGAGTTTGAAATTATGGATACAGCTTGAATTTGAAATGATTTCTTGAAATGATGGTGAGGGAGGGGGCTTGAAATGATGGCTTGAAATGATGGTGAGGGGGGGCTTGAAATTATGGCGAGGGGCTTGCAATGTCGGCCTGAAATGATGGTGTAGCAAGGTGTCCCTTTGCAATGTGGCTGATAGACTACAGTTTGTAATTGAGAAGGAACTCAGCTCCATCCGGTGGTCAATTGTTATACTGCGATGAAGGGAGGTAGGTAGAACCCGCGCTACAAATCAAATTATCAAGTATCAATAGCTACCTATAGGACTGGTAGCAGTGCTAAAGTGGCAGCCCCTACGTGAAATTCCACCTAAATGGAATTGGATAACGAGTGGGGGTGAGGTAGTAGGTGTTGGCGCCTCTTTATATGAAAAAGTGATGTTGGGTAAATAAAATGCAGCCCTAAAACAAATATGTGCTTACATCCACATTGGGTAAACCATAAAAATAAATAATAAAAATGAATACAAAAATAAATAAATAAATATACACATGTAAAAAAACATGCTAATAGATGATATAATATAGTATTATAAGGTGCTCTGTGCCATAAAATTGGATTGAAGTTATATTTAGGCAGTCCATGAAAAAAAGTGCTTAGCGCTTCATGAAATAATTCAAATGGCTGTGATCATTCAGTGCTCCCTCTCCTCATGCTCTGATAGGTCCCTCACTCACCAGATCCAGGCACCCACAAGGGGTTAAAGGCTTTCACAGTGTTAGCCCCTGTGTGGCTCTGTGGCAGTCTCCTCTGGCTTCAGGTGCTTTGGGTCTAATACGGCTCAAAGAAGAAAAAGTGCCCACATAGCGTAATACAGTATGCCAAGTTTTTATTGTAGACAAAAAAGTCAGGTACTCACATCCACGAGTGTGTACGACTGAAAGATTATCACGCTCACGTTCAGTCGTACACACTCGTGGATCACACACTTTGATACGCCTGTTACTTTATGCTTAAATGTGAGTACCTGACTTTTTTGTCTACAATAAAAACTTGGCATACTGTATTACGCTATGTGGGCACTTTTTCTTCTTTTAGCCGTATTAGACCCAAAGCACCTGAAGCCAGAGGAGACTGCCACAGAGCCACACAGGGGCTAACACTGTGAAAGCCTTTAACCCCTTGTGGGTGCCTGGATCTGGTGAGTGAGGGACCTAGCAGAGCATGAGGAGAGGGAGCACTGAATGATCACAGCCATTTGAATTATTTCATGAAGCACTTTTTTGCATGGACTGCCTAAATATAACTTCAATCCAAATTTATGGCACAGAGCACCTTATAATACTATATTATATCATCTATTAGCACGTTTTTTTACATGTGTATATTTATTTATTTATTTTTGTATTCAATTTTATTATTTATTTTTTATGGTTTACCCAATGTGGATGTAAGCACATATTTGTTTTAGGGCTGCATTTTATTTATCCAACATCACTTTTTCATATAAAGAGGCGCCAACACCTACTACCTCACCCCCACTCAATTGTTATACTGCCACCACTTGTTCGGTTTAACTATATCACAACAATGGATTATGGAACTTGAAGTACAGGGAGATAAAGACCATGTTGCCTTGGGTGTTTAACAGACTACCATGCCCACAGTGCTACTGTGCTACCCAAAGTGCATTGCATCATGCACAGCCTTCTGGGAGAAGCTACTTAAAGGAAGGGGAGGCTTGCATCCTATGTTCCACAGCAACCAGAGTCGACTGTCCAACAGCACTTTGTGACGGCTGCCCAGAGGACCAGAGACTACCAGTTGCGGAAATGGGTACACTGCAGACGGAGCATACCGGAGAGGCGAGGCCTCATTGGGTGAGAAGGGCACCTGCCCAACGATATAATAACTGTATCACGGGAAGGTGGATCTGATAGACTCACAATTGTTGTGTTAGAACCATTGACGTATCTCGGCATAGTGCCTACATATACTGTCAGAATGTTTATACTGAAATATAAAATATTATTGTATTCATGGAAATATGTAAATCTGTGCTTTTGGAGATATACAATTTTCCTACAATACAAGATATCCAAAATTATTTTATCCGTGCTATTTTGAGGACAAGTAACACAAATGAATATTTAACCACTTTTCAACCAGCCGCCGTCAAATAACCGTGGCAAGGTGGTTGCTTAACTCTGGGATCACGTTATATAATAATGCAATACTCTGCACACCCCCCGGCGCAATACTCTGCAGTACCCCCGCACAATACTCTGAACAATACTCTGCAGTACCCCCTGCGCAATACTCTGCAATACTCCCTGCACAATACTCCCTGCGAAATATTCCCTGCGCAATACTCTGCAATATCCCCTGCGCAATACTCTGCAATACCCCCTGCGCAATACTCTGCAGTACCCCCTGCGCAATACTCTGCAGTACCCCCGCGCAATACTCTGCAGTACCCCCGCGCAATACTCTGCAGTACCCCCGCGCAATACTCTGAAGTACCCCCGCGCAATACTCTGCAGTATCCCGGCGCAATACTCTGCAGTACCCCGGCGCAATACTCTGCAGTACCCCGGCGCAATACTCTGCAGTACCCCGGCGCAATACTCTGCTGTACCCCTGCGCAATACTCTGCAGTACCCCTGCGCAATACTCTGCAGTACCCCTGCGCAATACTCTGCAGTACCCCCGCACAATACTCTGCAGTACCCCCGCACAATACTCTGCAGTACCCCCGCACAATACTCTGCAGTACCCCCTCACAATACTCTGAACAATACTATGCATTACCCCCTGCGCAATACTCTGATCAATACTCTGCAGTACCCCCTGCGCAATACTCTGCAATATTCCCTGCGCAATACTCCCTGCGCAATACTCCCTGCGCAATACTCCCTGCGAAATATTCCCTGCGCAATACTCTGCAATATCCCCTGCGCAATACTCTGCAGTACCCCCGCGCAATACTCTGAAGTACCCCGGCGTAATACTCTGCAGTACCCCGGCGCAATACTCTGCAGTACCCCGGCGCAATACTCTGCAGTACCCCGGCGCAATACTCTGCAGTACCCCGGCGCAATACTCTGCAGTACCCCGGCGCAATACTCTGCAGTACCCCGGCGCAATACTCTGCAGTACCCCGGCGCAATACTCTGCAGTACCCCGGCGCAATACTCTGCAGTACCCCTGCGCAATACTCTGCAGTACCCCCGCACAATACTCTGCAGTACCCCCGCACAATACTCTGCAGTACCCCCGCACAATACTCTGCAGTACCCCCGCACAATACTCTGAACAATACTATGCATTACCCCCTGCGCAATACTCTGATCAATACTCTGCAGTACCCCCTGCGCAATACTCTGCAATATTCCCTGCGCAATACTCCCTGCGCAATACTCTGGGATCATTTTTTTTTTAGGCTTCCCAGCCTAGAGGTGAGATGTGGGGTCTTATTGACCTCATATCTCACTGTAAAGAGGACCTGTCATGCTATATTCCTATTACAAGGGATGTTTACATTCCTTGTAATAGGAATAAAAGTTATCAAAACATTTATTTTTGGGGAAAAATGTATCAAACTAAAATAAATAAAGTAGAATGAGCAATAATTTTTTTTTTTTTAAAGCGCCCCTGTTCCCGCGTGCTCGTATACAGAAGCGAACGTGCACGTAAGTCCCGCCCTCATATGAAAACGGTGTTCAAACCACACATGTGAGGTATCCCTGCGAACGTTAGAGCGAGAGCAATCATTTTGGCCCTAAACCTCTTCTCCAACTAAAAAGATGTAACCAGTAAAAATATTTAAAGCGTCACCTATGGGGATTTTTAAGTAGCGAAGTTTGGCGCCATTCCACAAGCGTGTGCAATATTGAAGGGTGACATGTTGGGTATCTATTTACTCAGCGTAACTTCATCTTTCATATTATGCAAAAACATTGGGCTAACTTTAATGTTTTTTTTTAAAAAAAGCACAAAACTGTTTTATTTCCAAAAAAAATGTGTTTAAAAAATTGCTGTGCAAATACTATGCACGATAAAAAGTTGCAACAACCGCCATTGTATTCTCTAGGGTCTTTGCTAAAAAAGCATATATAATGTTTTGGGGTTCTATGTAATTTTCTAGCAAATAAATGATGATGTTTCCATGTAGGAGAGGAATGTCAGAATTGGTGTGATGGTGCTCCCTGCGTGTTGGGCCTCTGTATGTGGCCACGCTGTGTAAAAGTCTCACACATGTGGTATTGCCATACTTGGGAGGAATAGCAGAATGTGTTTTGGTGTGTAATTTGTGGTATGCATATGCTGTGTGTGACAAATAACCTGCTAATATGAACATTTTGTGGAAAAAATAAAAATGAAAAGAATCTTGATATTGCAAAGAATTGTGGGAAAAAATTACAACTTAAAAAACCTCACAATGCCTCTTTCTAAATACCTTGGAATGTCTTCTTTCCAAAAAGGGGTCATTTGGGGGGTATTTGTACTTTTCTGGCATGTTAGGGTCTCAAGAAATGAGAGAGGCTGTCAGTACATCAGATGTGATCAAATTGATAAATTTTCAGTAATTGGTACCATAGCTTGTAGACCTTATAACTTTCACCCAGACTAAATAATATCTATTTTTTTTTGTTTTGTTACCAAAGATATGTAGCAGTATACATTTTAGGCCAAATATATGAAGAAAATTACTTTTTTGCAAAATGTTATACTAGAAATCAAGAAAAATTCATTTTTTTTACCAAATTTTCGTTCTTTTTTCATTTATAGCGTAAAAAATAAAAACTGCAGAGGTGATCAAATACCACCAAAAGAAAGCTCTATTTGTGGGGAAAAAAGGACAAAAAATTCATTTGGTTACAGTGTTGTATGACTGAGTTATTGTCATTCAAATTGTGAGAGCACCGAAAGCTGAAAATTGGACTGGTTATTAAGGGTGTTTAAGTGCCCAGTGGTCAAGTGGTTAAAATATATGGGCCAGATTCAGGTAGATGGGCGAATCTTTATTTCTTTCTCGTACATCACGGGACACAGAGCGGCATATTCATTACTATGTGGGTTATATGGAGTACCTTCAGGTGTGGACACTGGCAATCTCAAATAGGAAGTCCCCTCCCTATATAACCCCCTCCCCTAGAGGGAGTCCCTCAGTTTTTTCGCCAGTGTCTTAGGTGTTGGTCACGGGAATAGCTTTGCTCCACATCCTTGGGATTAAGGGCGGGCTAACCGGATCTGTCCAAGGAGCCTCAGTGCCAAAGTGGACAGTACCCGGGCCCCAAGCCGTGGGGTTTTGCCTATAATGCTCCTCTTTGGAGGGCTGGACCCTGGGCCCAGGACTTGGAGTTTGTAAAAACCATAAGTTCCTGTTTGCCAGGGTGCTATATAGGTCCAGGACAGTGGGTACCTTCATAGGACCCCAGGGCCTGAAGGTCTACTACGCTACCCACGGAGATGGGAGAAGATTGGATCAGTTTGCTGGACAAACATCCTGCAGCATGGAGCAGGTAAGGGGGAGCCTGCGGGACTTGGTTCGACAGCAGGCTCTCCGGGGTAACCTAAAAGGGGGGATAGCCTAAGTATGCTCTGCATGGGCAACCTTGTTCACTATGTCTAAAGAGAGACAGGATGACACCTTTTCTCCCCCATCACTAGGTCCCCCTGTCTAAATATGTGTGCTAGCTAAACCTGCTGTTTCTTCCTAGGGCTAGTAAGGATCCCTAGGGGCCTTTGGAGAGTCCTACCTGGCCGGGGGTTTGAATCTGCCGCCTGTTTCTGCGTTCCTGGATCTCCAGCAGCGCGGCTCCTCCATGTTCCTCCTGTTTCCGGCATACGCGTGCGCGCGTACGTCTTATTGACGTTTTTCGCGCCGTTCAGACAGGAGGGCGGGGGGGGGGGCGTGCCTGCGGCGTCATACAGGGGCGCGCCTTTGTGCTGTTATAGACAGCAGGCATTGTCAGTGCTCAGTCTGAGGCTGATTTTCAGAGGAGAGGACGCAGAGCGGCAGAACAGTGACTCCCGGTGGCGGAAGAGGGGTAGTACATGTGGACTTTGTTCCAATACCTTTTTGTTAAGCCAAGAAATCCCCCTTTTTTGCAGCAGGTTTGGAGGCTGGCAAACTTTGTTTGGGGTCACGGTATGTTGTCAAAAGAAAATATATAATATATTTAAAAAAAAAAAAAAAAGAAAAAAAGAACATACGGGATCCCATCAGTTTTTGGGCATTAGTGATCTATTGTCCCCTAAACTCTGATTTTTGTACTCCTGCCCACTACAGTCTGTTGTGTGGGCGGAGTCCCTCGATTTTGTATTATGGCTTCCAAGGGTTCGGGGTCAAAGGGTACAAAAAAGACCAAAAAACAAAAGGGTTCCCTCTCTGATTCTGATATGCCGATACTTTCCCCGCAACTTATTAACATAAGAAGCGCCTTGGATGAGCCATTAGGGGGATCTGGTGCGGAGGCTGGCCCAGATCAGCCCAGCCCTGTGTTTATCACAGAGGAGATGCTAGCCGTATCCCTAGGGGGGCTAGAAGAGAGAATAGCAGCATTGATCGCTAGAGCTATTCCTGGTAAGAAACGGGTTAGATCCCCATCACCAGGAGGTGTATCCTCAGATGCTGAGATTCTCTCTCCAGAGGAATTGGAATCACAGGAGGATCAACTAGACCTGAACCAAGAGGGTTCAGGGATTGAGGGATCTGCCTCTGAGGAACCATTTTCAGACTCCCAGACAGAAAGACTGTGGGTACAGTCTTTGACGGACATGGTCCGCTCGGCATTTAGTTTACCATTGCCAGAGCCTCAGGTTCCTCCGGTATCCTCTCTGGGCTCTTTGAAAGCTCCGTTAAACAACGCAGTTTTTCCGGTCCATCCTCTCTTGGAGGAGTTGATCTTTCGGGATTGGGTACGGCCGGACAGGATTTTTCTGCCACCGAAAAGATTTGCGGTCATTTACCCCATGGAGGAAAAGTTCTCCAAGAGGTGGAGGCTCCCAGTAGTGGATGCAGCCATCTCATGTGTGAATAAATCACTAACTTGCCCGGTGGAAAACATACATATGTTTAAAGATCCGGTTGATAAAAGATTAGAGACACTTTTAAAAGCATCCTTTGCTACGGCAGGAGCAGTGGTGCAGCCAGCGGTGGCTGCAATTGGAGTTTGTCAGGCATTAAAAGACCAGACAAAGGAAATGTTAAGGGACATGCCTACCCAACAAGCAGAAGAGTTTTCTGACATTCCCAGAGCTCTGTGTTTTGCGGTAGATGCTATAAAAGATTCCATCCAGCAGGCCTCTCGTTTATCACTATGTTTGGTGCACATGAGAAGGCTCTTATGGTTGAAGAACTGGGCGGCGGAGCCCCCATGCAAAAAGCTTCTGGCAGGGTTTCCCTTCCATGGAGGACGACTCTTCGGAGAGGATCTGGATAAATATATTCAGACTATTTCAAATGGCAAGAGTACCCTTTTACCGGTCAAAAAGACATTCCGGGCTCCTACATTTAAAAGGCAGCTCTTTCCTGTCTCGGGGCCCTCAAATTCCAGGCAGTATCGACGGCCGCCTGCACGATCCAACGTTAACAGTAGATCGCAGGGACAGACCCCTGGGGGTAAGAGGCCGTGGTATCGCAAGCCGTCAAAGACAGCCCCTAAGTCTGCCTTATGAAGGGGCGCCCCCACTCTTGCGGGTGGGGGGAAGGCTTTGTTTCTTCTCAGAAGTTTGGGAAGCCAAGATCCCCGACAAATGGGTCCGGGCATCTGTAACCACAGGTTACAGACTGGAGTTTCTAAGGTATCCTCCGCCTCATTTTCAAGAATCAAGGCTACCAAGGGATCCAGCGAGGAAGGCCTCAATGCTGGCAGCTTTGGATCACCTGCTTGGCCAGGATGTAATTATAGAAGTGCCAGCCCAAGAGCAAGGCCTAGGTTTCTATTCCAATCTCTTTGTCATACCAAAGCCCAACGGCGATGTCAGGCCAATCTTGGACCTAAAGAGGTTAAACGGTTACCTAAGGGTTCATTCCTTCCGGATGGAATCCATCCGGTCAGCAGCCGCCGCGCTTCAGAAGGACGATTTTCTGGCCTCCATAGACATAAAGGATGCTTACCTTCATGTACCAATCTTTCAGTCGCATCAAAGGTTTTTACGCTTCGCGGTGGGGCAGCGACACTTCCAATTCAGGGCGCTCCCCTTCGGGCTGGCCACGGCCCCCCGGGTATTCACGAAGATCCTAGCCCCAATTCTGGCCAATTTAAGGATCCAAGGGGTCACAGTCCTAGCATACTTGGACGACCTTTTAATCATAGATCACTCACGGCCGGGTCTGCAAAAGGCAGTAAACCTCACGGTTCGGTACCTCGAAGAATTCGGCTGGGTCCTGAACCGGGAAAAGTCAGCGTTCCAGCCTACAAAGCAGTTGGAATACCTCGGCATGAGGTTAGACACAGAACATCAAAAGGTGTTCCTGCCCCTTGTAAAGATCGAAGCTATCAAGGGGTTGGTTCAGTTGGTTCTAAACAAGAAAAAACCAACTATTCGCCTGTGTATGCGATTACTAGGCAAGCTAGTGGCCACATTCGAGGCAGTACCATACGCTCAGATCCACACTCGCGTCCTACAGGCAGCCATTCTAGCAGCCTGGGGCAAGAGGGCACATGCCTTAGAGTCCCCTTTGACGCTATCATCAAGGGTCCGACAAAGCCTGGCCTGGTGGTTGAACCCTCAGAATCTTCTAAAGGGAAAATCCTTCAGCCCTGTTGTCTGGAAGGTAGTTACCACAGACGCCAGCCTGGCAGGCTGGGGGGCGGTCTTCGAGGGGTTCTCCCGCCAGGGAACTTGGGTGAAAGCAGAGAGGCAGCTCCCCATCAATATCTTGGAAATCAGAGCTGCTCGCCTAGCCCTTCTGGCTTGGACCTCCAGATTAAAGGGGTTCCCGGTGAGAATCCAGTCAGACAATGCCACGGCGGTGGCATACATAAACCACCAAGGGGGAACCAGGAGCCAGGCCGCTCAGAGGGAGGTGAACTTGATTTTTCAATGGGCAGAGGTTCATGTACCCTGCATTTCAGCGATATTCATTCCCGGAGTGGACAACCTGCAGGCAGACTTCTTAAGTCGCCAGAGTCTGTTGCCAGGGGAGTGGTCTCTGCATCCCCAGGTCTTTCAGACAATCTGCCAGAGGTGGTGTCATGAACAACTTCGGCCACCAGATGGCGCTAGCGGCGCGTCAGCGCGATCGGGACGCGCACATTCGCGGCAGGGGCGCGCGCGCGATCACGACATTGCGACGGGAGCGGGCGCGCGCGTTCGCGGCAACGGTGCGCGCGCATCACGCGAACGTCATTCTGGCGCCAAAAGAGGATATTTAAACTTGCTGTCAGCGTTTGCCTCTTGCTGTCCGGTCTACAGCAGTTCCTGAGACTATCTGTATCTACCTACCTGAATCTGTTCCTGACAACCCGGCCTGTTCCTGACTCCGCTTGCCTTCCGCCTGCCCTGACCGATTGCCTGCCTGACGATCCGCTTGCCTTACCCTCTTGCCGCTGCTGCCAACTCTGTTGTTGATCCGGTCTGACCCCTGACCTGCATTGCCTACTATACCTGCACCTGACCCGCTAGCCGGCCTCAGACTCTCCTGCTGGGGGCCTACCTCCATTGGACTACGATACACCTCCCGCTCTGGTGATTCCTGTGTCTCCAGTCATCTTCACCTGCCGTCAGCGGATACAGTCCATACCTGCCTCTCTACGCAGCACCAAGAGTCTTCTGAAGCCTTCCGGCCCAGCACCCGCGCTGCTACCGGCGCTCGTGCGACTCTGCACTCCCGCACTCCCTGTCCACTCTACCAGGGGGTCCCGGGATCAGAGGAGCAAGGGCAGCCACTCCTTGCACGTCGGGCTCGTCCACCAGGTACGTGACAGTACCGGACAGCCATGACCGAGCCCGCGCAGGGAGTGGATCCTATGCAAGAACTTTGTCGCCACCTGGACGGACTGACCCAAGCAGTCCGTACCCTGCAAGAGGGCTACACGCGTCTGGAAAATCGCGTCCAGGCATTGTCTGCTCCCGCTTCCACCTCTGCTGCTTCCGGCACATCCACGTCTCCCTCAGTCATCATGCTACCACCCGAACCAAAGGTTCCTACGCCAGAAAGGTTCTCCGGAGAACGTAGTAAATATCGGGCATTCCGCAATGCTTGCGAACTTTACTTCGCCCTACAGCCACGGACTTTCTCTCTAGAAGCTACTAAAGTCGGTTTTGTCATCGCACTACTTTCGGGTGAACCGCAGGCCTGGGCCCATCGCCTGATGGAACAAAAGGACATTGCACTTGACGATCTGACCACCTTCTTTCAGGCTATGTCCTTATTATATGAAGATCCTCATCAGACCGCCTCCGCGGAAGCTGCCCTGCATGCTCTACAGCAGGGTCGCCGGCCAGCTGAGGACTACGTGTCCGAATTCCGCAGATGGAGTTCGGATACAAGGTGGAATGATGCGGCTCTCTGTTACCAGTTCCGCCTAGGACTTTCCGAATCACTCAAGGACGAACTGGCCCGGGTGGGAGTCCCAGAAACTTTGGAAGCATTAATTAACTTGACCATTCAGATTGACCGACGTCTGAGGGAGCGCAGAACTGAAAGGGCCACGGCCCCATCTCGTCCTGTCTGGATGTTGCCACGGGTACCAACCGCTTCCAATCCAGCTCTATCAACTCCGTCTGCCTCATCTGCCCCAGATACTTCTGAGCCGATGCAATTAGGCCTCCTCCGTCCTTCCCTCACCCCTGAGGAACGCCAACGCCGTAGGGCCAACAACTTGTGTCTGTATTGCGGGGAAGCTGGCCACTACGTGAGGACCTGTCCCGCAAAGCTCCGTAAGTGTCTGTCCACGTCATCTGTTCATCTACCTGTTCCCCCAGGCAATTCCACTCACCTAGCTGTCCCCGTTTTCTTCCAGCTTCCAGAAAAGACTATCCAAGTCAACGCCATTATTGATTCGGGAGCCTGCAGTTGCTTCTTGGATCAAGCCTTTGCCTCCAGACATCAGATCCCTCTTCGCCCTAGGGTTACTGGACTCTCTGTATTCTTAGCTGATGGCTCCACATTAAGATCCGGACCGGTCACCCGGGAAACCCAGCCTTTAGCCACCACCATCGCTGGCAACCACCATGAGCTACTGCGCCTGGATGTGATTGACTCCCCCCTGTTCCCTGTCATACTGGGCTTGCCGTGGCTACAGGTCCACAACCCACGGGTCAACTGGACCACGGGAGAGATCAGCTTCCAATCTTCCTATTGCCAACAGCACTGCCTGCAAGTAGTATCTCCGCCTCCGTCCCTACTCTGCATGGACTCTGATGTCGAAACCCGCCAATCTGTCCCTGAAGTTTATCATGACTACCTAGATGTCTTCAGTAAGAAGGGAGCAGAGACCCTTCCGCCCCATAGGTCCTACGACTGCCCCATTGAACTTCTCCCGGGGGCCGAAGTCCCTTTCGGTAGGATCTTTCCCCTAACGGGTCTTGAACTTGAGAACTTGAAGACCTACATTGAGGACAGTCTAAGAAAGAAATTCATCCGCCCATCCACATCACCAGCGGGAGCAGGAATATTCTTTGTTGAAAAGAAAGACCACTCTCTTCGTCCCTGTGTGGATTATCGGGAACTCAACAAGGTCACCATCAAGAACCGGTATCCGCTACCCCTGGTGCCTGAACTGTTCCAACGTCTGGGGGCCGCGGTCATCTTTACTAAATTAGACCTCCGCGGGGCCTACAACTTGGTCCGCATACGTGAAGGTGACGAGTGGAAGACCGCCTTCCGTACCCGTTTCGGACACTTTGAATATTTAGTTATGCCCTTCGGACTTTGCAACGCCCCAGCGACGTTCCAACACTTTGTGAACGACATCTTCAGAGACTTCCTCGACCTCTTTGTAATCGTTTACCTGGACGACATCTTAATTTTTTCCCCGTCCCTGGAGAAACATCGGGAACATGTCAAAAGCGTGCTTGAGCGACTCCGAACTCACGGACTTTATGCTAAGCCTGAGAAATGCGAGTTCGAACGCTCGAGCATACAATTCCTGGGGCTCATAATCTCGGTAAAGGGGGTGGAAATGGATCCCAAGAAGGTCTCCGCAATCCGTGATTGGCCAGCGCCTGTAGATAAGAAGGGCGTTCAGCGTTTCATCGGCTTTGCGAATTTCTACAGAAAATTCATCAGGGCCTTCTCCAGCATAATTTCTCCAATAACCGACCTAACTAAACAAACTACCCGGTTCCGCTGGACACCAGAAGCCCAGGCGGCCTTTGAAGCTCTGAAAGACCTGTTCACCTCTGCATCCATCCTCAGGCATCCCGATGCAAACCTGCCCTACATCTTAGAAGTAGATGCTTCCGAAACGGCGGTCGGGGCAGTGCTATCTCAAAGACAGGGCCCCAAGGCTCTCTTACACCCTGTCGCCTTCTTTTCCCGTAAACTGTCAACAGCTGAGAGAAATTATGATGTAGGGGACCGGGAATTGTTGGCAATAAAGGCTGCTTTGGAGGAATGGCGGTACCTCCTGGAAGGCGCGGCGCACCCGATCTTGATTTACACAGACCACAAGAACCTGGAATATTTGAAGGCGGCCAAAAGACTTAAACCGCGCCAGGCCAGGTGGGCACTTTTTTTTACAAGATTTTCCTTTCACATCACTTACAGACCAGGGTCCAAGAATACTAAGCCTGACGCTCTATCCCGCATGTATGGCAACTCTGAGTCTTCCAACCCCCCGGATACCATCCTGCCTTCAGGAAATTTCCTGCTACTACAAAGGGACCTATTGCCCCAAATCAGGCAAGCCTCTGCAGAGATTCCCCCTTCTTCAAGTCTGGAGCTACAATCTAGGGACGGTTTACTTTGGCATCAGGACAAGATCTTCGTACCTGAAAACCTACGGGTCAGCGTCCTGAGTTCTTGCCATGACCACAAGCTGGCGGGCCATTTCGGGGTACACAAAACTTCTGAACTCTTGCAACGCTCCTTTTGGTGGCCCCAGCTCCTGAAAGATTGCAGGGACTACGTGGAATCTTGCACCACGTGCATTCGAAACAAGGGGAGCAAGCTCAGAGCCTGGGGACTCCTGAAACCACTGTCAGTACCAGAAAGACCATGGAGAATGATCTCCATGGATTTCATTGTGGAGCTGCCTCCGTCAGAGGGTTTCACCACTGTCTTTGTGGTAGTAGACAGACTCTCCAAGATGGCACACTTTATACCTCTGAAGGGTACACCCTCCGCCCCGGAGACGGCCAAAGCCTTTATCAAGGAAGTGGTTAGGCTTCACGGTGTTCCTGTGGATATTGTGTCTGATCGAGGGGTGCAATTCACCTCAAGGTTTTGGAAGGCACTTTGCAGCAGTCTTAAAATTGGTCTATCATTCTCATCAGCATACCATCCGCAATCAAACGGGCAGACAGAGAGAACGAATCAGACACTCGAACAGTACCTTCGCTGCTTCTCCTCCTTTTCACAAGAAGATTGGGTGTCCCTGCTACCCCTGGCGGAATTCGCATACAATAATTCCGTTCACTCTGCCACCAAACAATCGCCCTTCTATGCAAACTACGGCTTTCATCCCTTGTTCTTGTCCAATTCCGTCCCGGAGTGTTCGGTACCCGCCGTCCAGGAGACTCTGACCTTCTTCGACACAAATAATAAGATTCTGCAGGAGACAATGTCTAAGACACAAGAGCGTAATAAAGAAATTTTTGACAGAAAGAGGAGAGGGGAACTCAACCTGGAACCTGGAACTAAGGTTTATTTGTCTACCCTGAATTTAAAGCTTGCATGCCCCTCGAAGAAACTAGGCCCTAGGTTTGTGGGCCCTTTTCCTGTCAAGAGGAAAATAAATGAGGTTGCCTACGAACTCGAGTTGCCAGAAACCTTCCGCATTCACCCGGTCTTCCACGTGGCCCTGCTTAAACCAGTCGTTGCTGATCCTTTCCCTGAGAGGAACACAGGTCCGCCGGAGCCGGTCCTAATAGACGGCGAGGAGGAATTTGAGGTTGAAACCATCCTGGATTGCAGGAAGAGACGCAACCAAGTTCAATTCCTCGTCAAGTGGAAAGGGTATGGACCCGAGGAGAATTCATGGGAACCGGAGGACAATATACACGCTGAAAGACTAATCCAATCATTTAAAGACTCCCACCCGCTGGAAATAGCCCGGTTGGGCATCCGGAGGCTGCCCATTGGAGGGGGGCAATGTCATGAACAACTTCGGCCACCAGATGGCGCTAGCGGCGCGTCAGCGCGATCGGGACGCGCACATTCGCGGCAGGGGCGCGCGCGCGATCACGACATTGCGACGGGAGCGGGGCGCGCGCGTTCGCGGCAACGGTGCGCGCGCATCACGCGAACGTCATTCTGGCGCCAAAAGAGGATATTTAAACTTGCTGTCAGCGTTTGCCTCTTGCTGTCCGGTCTACAGCAGTTCCTGAGACTATCTGTATCTACCTACCTGAATCTGTTCCTGACAACCCGGCCTGTTCCTGACTCCGCTTGCCTTCCGCCTGCCCTGACCGATTGCCTGCCTGACGATCCGCTTGCCTTACCCTCTTGCCGCTGCTGCCAACTCTGTTGTTGATCCGGTCTGACCCCTGACCTGCATTGCCTACTATACCTGCACCTGACCCGCTAGCCGGCCTCAGACTCTCCTGCTGGGGGCCTACCTCCATTGGACTACGATACACCTCCCGCTCTGGTGATTCCTGTGTCTCCAGTCATCTTCACCTGCCGTCAGCGGATACAGTCCATACCTGCCTCTCTACGCAGCACCAAGAGTCTTCTGAAGCCTTCCGGCCCAGCACCCGCGCTGCTACCGGCGCTCGTGCGACTCTGCACTCCCGCACTCCCTGTCCACTCTACCAGGGGGTCCCGGGATCAGAGGAGCAAGGGCAGCCACTCCTTGCACGTCGGGCTCGTCCACCAGGTACGTGACAGGTGGGGAATGCCGGACGTAGATATAATGGCATCCAGGTTCAACAAGAAACTAGACAGGTTCGTGTCGCGAGCGAGGGATCCTATGGCCTGCGGAACCGATGCGTTGGTTTGCCCTTGGCATCAATTCAAACTTCTATATGCATTCCCTCCACTACAGTTACTCCCGCGCCTGTTGCGCAAGATCAGAGTGGAGAACAAGCCAGTCATTCTAGTAGCTCCGGCTTGGCCCCGGAGGACTTGGTACTCACTAGTCCTGAAGATGGCAGTGGGAGACCCTTGGACTCTTCCTCTACAACCAGACCTACTCTCACAAGGCCCGATCCTCCACCCTACATTACAGCGTCTAAATTTGACGGCCTGGAGGCTGAATCCCTGATTCTCAGGGATAGAGGCCTGTCTAGGCAGGTAATTCCTACCCTGATTAGGGCTAGAAAGCCGGTCTCCAGGGTGATTTATTACAGGGTGTGGAGGAACTACGTAGGCTGGTGTGGATCCAAAAGATGGAATTCCCGCAAATATACTATTGATAGGGTGTTAAGTTTTCTCCAGCTAGGAGTGGATAAAGGCCTGGCACTAAGCACAATCAAGGGACAGATCTCAGCTCTGTCAGTGTGGTTTCAGAGGCCGCTGGCCACCCACTCGCTGGTAAAGACCTTCATACAGGGGGTCTTGCGTATTAATCCTCCTGTCAAGTCACCAATCTGTCCATGGGACTTAAATCTTGTCCTGTCCACTCTACAGAAACAGCCTTTTGAGCCGTTGGCTGAGATTCCTTTAGTCTTACTGACAAGAAAATTGGTTTTCTTGGTCGCCATAGTTTCGGCCAGGAGAGTGTCAGAATTAGCAGCCTTATCGTGTAAGGAACCATATCTCGTTCTGCATAAGGACAGGGCAGTTCTCCGGCCCCATCCTTCCTTTCTACCAAAGGTTATATCCAAATTTCACTTAAACCAGGATTTGGTACTTCCATCCTTCTTTCCAAAACCTACATCTAGAAAGGAGGGGTTGCTGCATACCTTGGATATTGTCCGGGCCATGAAGGCCTATCTTAAAGCTACAGAAAAGATCCGGAAAACAGATGTGTTATTCGTTCTACCAGATGGCCCCAAGAAGGGGCAGGCAGCTGCAAAATCCACCATCTCGAGATGGATTAGACAATTAATCATTCAAGCCTACGGGTTGAAGAGGTTGCCTCCTCCGTTGTCGGTAAAGGCCCATTCTACCAGGGCCATGGGCGCCTCTTGGGCAGCACACCATCAGATCTCTATGGCTCAGATATGCAAGGCGGCAACGTGGTCATCAGTCCACACGTTTACAAGGTTTTATCAACTAGACGTGAGAAGAAATGCGGATGCTGCCTTTGGTCAGGCAGTACTACAGGCTGCAGTTTGAAATCCTCGGGATCAGAAACACCCTTGGTTATAAAAAAAAAAAAAAAGTTTTTTTCTTGACTAAGTTGGAATTATTATTATGATTTGAGTTTATCTCTAAATTGAATCCTTCTTTGGAAGATGTCTCCCTCCCCTCATTAAAGCATTGCTTTCGGACATCCCACATAGTAATGAATATGCCGCTCTGTGTCCCGTGATGTACGAGAAAGAAAAAGGGATTTTTAAATACAGCTTACCTGTAAAATCCTTTTCTTGGAGTACATCACGGGACACAGAGCTCCCACCCCTCTTTTGGGTGACCATTTTGGGAGGCATACTGCTTGCTACAAAACTGAGGGACTCCCTCTAGGGGAGGGGGTTATATAGGGAGGGGACTTCCTGTTTGAGATTGCCAGTGTCCACACCTGAAGGTACTCCATATAACCCACATAGTAATGAATATGCCGCTCTGTGTCCCGTGATGTACTCCAAGAAAAGGATTTTACAGGTAAGCTGTATTTAAAAATCCCTTTTTTGGAGTAACTTTTCTCATTTACGTTACTCCGCCGAAACTTTAGGAGCAAGTACTGTATTCACAAAGCACTTGCTCCTAAAGTTGCGGCGGCGTAGCGAAAATGAGCCGGCGGAATTCAAATTGGGCGGGTAGGGGGCATGTTTTATTATAACTGGGCGCGATCCCGCGGCGAACGTACTGCGCATGCGTCGACTGTCAGTGCGCATGCTCCAAATTCTGTCAGTGAACGTCAATGACGTCAATCCCCATTCACGGACGTGAACATTTTTTTTTTTTCGACGCGATGACGACGGCCATACTTAACATAGGATACTCCACTAGGGGGCTGGTTTATCTTTACGCCGCGTATCTCTTACAGAAACCTCGGAAAGTAACTGCGTCGGGCCCGAATACGATCGTGAATTGCCGATTCTCGCTGATTAACATATTCTCGGTGTTAATCAGCGGGAACGCCCCCAGCGGCATTTTTAAAATTGCAGTTCCGATACGACGGCGAAATACAATTACGCCGCTCGTATAGGAACTCCAACCCGGCGTTTCTTGCTTACTGAAAACAGAAACGCCGGCTTAAAGTGAGAGTTAGGCTGGAGTATCACTGATACTCCAAAGTAACTCTACCTGAATCTGGCCCAATATATTTATTAACTAAAGATATAGTGCAAAATTAAAATCAGGTACAATTTGTGATAAAACAATTAATTGATATACTTCTACAATTAGAGATTCATGATGGTAAAATGTTCAGATAATATTTACATTATATGACAAGGTAAATTCACAAGATTTCCACGGACTCTAGGTAAACAGCTTGGGCCAGATTCTCGAAGATGCGCGTCTAATTATGCAGGCCTAGTGCATCTCAGATGCACTACGCCGACGTAACGCGGAGCGGCAAGTACCGTATTCCCTAAGCAAATGCGCTCCAAGATGCTCCTGCGTAGCAGAAATTCATCGGCGTAATCCGGCGCAACTCCAAAGTAGGAGGGAAGTGGGCGCGTTGCATTCTAATGAAGCGTGACCCCATGCAAATGAAGGCTGGGACGAACGGAGCATGCGCCGTGACGTGGATGACCCACATCGTGATGTGGTTGACCCGCGCCGTGAATGCCTTCTGCGCATGCACAAAGCCTCCCTACGATTCGCCGGCGCTGGGTATATAATGCGCCCACACATGCGCCCGTGCAGCGCAAAAGTCTCCCATTTTTTGTATTGTCACGGGAAAACTTTGTGCTGTACCATGACTTCTGTTGGGAAGGAGAGGAGGAAGAAAAATTTCTCCCCAGAGGAGAGGGCCATTGTAATATCAGCCATGGAAAAGTACGATTCCAGGCTCCATGGTGCTGACAGTGCCCGGACCAGCAAGTCCCGGAGGGATCAAATCCTCATGAAGGTGGCTTGCCAAGTGAATGCCCTCTCGCATGAGATCCGGACCCCGCAGGATATTCAAAAAAAGATGAATGACCGGCGGCGTCTGGTCAAGGGCAAGCTGGCTGGAATTAGTCGGCATGCCAGGGGCACTGGGGGGGGCCCACCCTGTACCATCCGCCTGACTGAGGAGGAGAAGGTGGTCGCCCGCTGCCTGCAGAGGGAGCAGGTTGAGGGAGTTGGGGGCTTTGAGTCTGAAAAGCCAGCCCTGAGGACAGGTAAGTGTGTTTTATATACTATCTGTGGTGTAGCATGTGTGGGGGTGGAAGGGAACATGTGCCAAGTGTGTGGGTCCACCAACATGGGCATCTTTTGTGTCATCCACAGATGTGCAGGAGGGAGCGGGGCCATCTGTTGCTGCCAGGGCCCGTCCGGAGACATCCCCCGAACATCCAGTCCCTCTGGCTGCCCCCCTGGAAGAGGCCTTGTTGGAGGGAAGTGGGCACACCTCTACGGAGGAGGCAGTTGAAGAGGAGCTCGTCAACCAGGACCAGGAGCTCTACCTGATTTTGGAGGAGGACCATGGGTTGCCCGGACCAGCCCAAGCTATCCCCCCATCTTTTTCAAGCCCCTCAGGGTCCACCCCCAACCTCTCCAGTCTTTCTGTTTCCACCCCCCTCATCTCCGGCCCCTCAAGATCCTCCCCTTATGCCAGGTACCCTGCCACTCCCCGGAAGGCAACTTGCAAGACCAGGGGTGTTCCCAAGGTCCTGCCGGAGCAGCTGGCCAGGCAGCAGGACCAGCAGAATCGCCACCTTTCTGAGGTTGTGGTGGAGATGAGGGCCTGGCCGACATCCTGGCCTCCTCGGATGCCATTACTGATGCCATCCTGGATGTCGCTGGCAACAGTGCAGCAACAATCACCAGCCTGGGGGAGCTGCAGGCGACCACCTCCGACCTTGTGGGGGAGGTCAAAGGTCTGCGTGTCGCTGTCCAGGACCAGAATGCTCTGCTCACACGCATTGCGGTCGCCTTGGAGGGCATATAGGCAGCCAGGGAGGGACGTGGGGATGCTTCTCCTCCACCTGCTACCCCCCCCCCACCTGTGGCTGCCCCCAGGCAAGTGAGGGGCAGGAGCCGTGGCACCAGGCGGAGCCCACGCCAGGCCTATTAATTTTTTTTTTATTATTTTGCTCTGGTGAAGAGCTTTTTCATTTTTGCTTTTTGCTCTGGTGAAGAGCTTTTTATTTTTTGCTTTTTGCTCTGGTGAAGAGCTTTTTAATTTTTGCTTTTTGCTCTGGTGAAGAGATTTTTATTTTTTGCTTTTTGCTCTGGTGAAGAGCTTTTTATTTTTTGCTCTGGTGAAGAGCTTTTTATTTATTTTCTTGATACTGCACACGGTGCAGTGCGAATGGTGTGTGAATGTGGGGGTGGCACTCCTGCCAGTAAGAGGTGTCACCCTCGGCCGTTGGGGAGAAGTTATCCCCACGGCTGTGTGAATGGTGTATGAATGGACAGCAACATCATTGGGGCCTTGACGCGGCGTTGCTGCTCCCAAGTCCTACATGCTGGACTTGGGCTAATCCAATGTGATGTGGATGTGGTGTGTGTGATCTAGGGACCACAGTGGTGTGCCATGCTGAATGTGTGTGTTTAACGGTCAAAGATTCGTAACACGAGGACCCTCTTGACTGCTCTTCCATCAGCAGACGGGGTCTCCTCTGGCAGGGGGGGGTTGTCTGGTTGGGGCGTCAGGTCATCACGTAGGGCAATCTGCAGGCCTTTTCTCATGGCAAAGTTGTGCAGAATGAAACATGCACCGATGATCTGACCCACAAAGTTTGGGGAATACAACAGGGCCCCCCCAGACTTATCCAGGCATCGGAAACGGAACTTCAGGAGGCCAAATGTGCGCTCAACCACTGCACGGGTTTTGATGTGTGCTTCATTGTATCTTCTCTCTCCTCTGGTTTGGGGATTCCGGAAAGGAGTCATGAGATGCGGTCCAAGTACATATGCAGAGTCACCTGTAAGGGAAAAGACAGGAGGATGTTAGCCGTGCATGTGCCCCTCGTGATGAGTGCATCATGGAGGGGACAGTCATGCCTGCCACCCATGTCACTCACCAACCAGCCAGCTGTCTCCATACATGTTCTGCTCAAAATCTTCTGGGATGGTGCTTTGACGGTATATGTTGCTGTCATGGCTGGACCCGGGTCTTTGGCACGGACGTGCCATATGAGGTATTTGGCATCAGCTATCACCTGTATGTTGATGGAATGCCAATGCTTCCGATTGCGGTAAATGTGCTCTGTAGCACTGGGGGGCTGTAGTGCCACATGTGTGCAATCAATGGCCCCGATGGTGCGTAGAAATCTGTCATTGCCTTCTGCCGCAGTTGCTCAGTGGTGGGTCTGATGATGTGGTGGGACATGCGTCTGAGGATTGCGGGGATAACCTGGTGCAGACATCTGCTTATGCTGGTTTGTGACATCCCAGCCACCACTCCACTTGTACGCTGGAATGATCCATTGGCCAGGAAATGGAGGGTTGCCAGTACCTTGACCAGTGGCTGCAGTGCATGTGAGCGGTATGTCTGGCTGGTGATGTCATCCTGCAGGGCTGTGGTTAGTTCCAGGATGGCAGCAGGGCTGAATCTGAAGATGTGATACACCTCCTCATCACCCATGCCAAAGAGGCTCATGCGCGCTCGGTAGATCCTTTCACGTGCCCCCCTCCTCCTCCTCCTCCTCCTCCTCCTCCTTCTATGCTCCTCTTCCTCTGCATACATTAGTAGTGCGCAGACCATGGCTGCCCCTGGCATGTTAGCATACGAATGTGTTGTCCAGTAAGTGTGATTGCTCAGCTCGTCCGTTATGGTGCTCTCCAGCTGACTTGCACACGGTCTTGAGCAATGTTACCCGTGCTTTTATGAGGGGTATGTTTACTCAAGGCTTTCGTGTTACGCGCACCACGCGTAGCCTACGCCGAACGCGCGTAGTTTCGGGAATCCGCGCATCTAACTCATTTGCATATTTGCATGCTAATTCAATGGGAGCTGAATATGTGCGATGCGTAACTATGCGCCTACGCCGCGCTAGCTTAAAGCATTTTCGCCGCATGTGGTTCAGTGTTTACGGCGCATCGATCCGCCGGCGCACATTTACAATTACGCCGCGCATATACATTTACGCAGGCGTAGCGCCTCTGAGAATCTGGCCCCTTTTGTCTACATTATGTTATCTCTTCTTAATACCAAACAGATCCCTTGCTTAATACTCCTTTTATATGTGTACAGAAAAAAATTCATATTGTACACAAGCTCTGCAATGCAGACAAGCTTATTTTAAATTTAGAGAGAATTTATTTTCACAGACATCACCCTAAAACCATAGTACCACTGCTGGCATCTAGCTTTTTAAAGACGAACCTAATTTGTGTATGTCTACTAATATTTGGAATATAATTATTTTATACTGCAGTTAAAGACAATATAATCCAAATTATTTTTGCCAAGTATATTTAAAAGGTTTTAGTTATGTGTATGCGAAAAACATTCAATTGTATGGTAATAATCAAAATTATTCATTACCAGTATTTAAGAGTTCTTTCTGTTTGAGAAGTGAAAGTCCTATGAGGGACCCTCTTAATTATGGCTACATCTTTGCGTTCAATTTCTCTCTTCCAACTTCCTTCAGAGATAGAGAGATAGCCTTCAGAGATAGAGTGAGAGCTCTCCCATCAGTGACCCTTCAAGATTGATCAGAGCTTCAGATTCCCTCTGTGCTCTTTGCGACCCCTTCTTAACATACATGTACCTCAGAAGTGGGTGTGTATCTCACTTTACTAAGTCATTGACTATGTCATATGATGCTATGTTAGGTTGGCTGCTATTAGCAACCAACTATGCGGCCATTTTGAGTAATGCCAATATTAACCTGTAGGGGTGGTGGTGTTTAAGGAATAATTCCTAATTTTAGGGTCGTCCAGGGTTAATCATAATTTATGATCCCCTTTGACCTCTGGCTTGATAAAACACCATATTTTGTTTTATATGTCAAACAAATGACAACAAACCCAGACACTTCGGCAACTTCTCAATTTATGATTGAGATAAGGTTTATGGTCAACACTAATGGTCTGGGAACATAGGTGTGCACAGCCTTTGGCATTAGGGTGTGCACCTCAAAGCTCAAACACACTCTACCGATCACTCACGATGTTCATTCAGAAAGGGAAGGGACCAGTAAATGGCATATTTATTGGCCCCTTCCCCCACTAATCCTAAAACATCCACAGTAACAACCGGTGGGAGAGGAGGGAAGCCAGCAGTGCTGTGGGGGGAAGGAGGGAGAGCCAGGTCAATAGGGGGGATCTGTTCTGCATAGGGTGATTAGGGTGTGCCTGGGCACACCTGGCACACCCTGTTTGCACGCCTATGTCTAGGAAGTTCCTTTGAACTGTTATCGGAATTTAAGCTAAGCACAGTCTCTAATACTTTTAAGCTATTATAGGATCTTATACTTGGGACCCTAGTAATGTCTATGTATTAAACAGGTTTAAAGAGGACCTGGTTGATGGAGTGTGTGATGAGGCTGAAGCATTATGGGTGGAACTGCATACAGATGTGCGTAGTTCAAAGTTAATCATTGGAGTTTGTTATAGACCACCCAATATTAATGAGGAGGTAGAGACTCAGCTCCTTGCACAGATGGAAAGGTCTGCAAGGGCTGGGATAGTGATAATAATGGGGGATTTTAACTACCCAGAAATTGACTGGAATAATGGCACTGCTGGGACAGTTAAAGGACAAATATTTAAAAACCTATTACAGGACAATTTTATGGTCCAGTTTATTGAGGCCCCAACTAGGAATGATGCTCTGTTGGACCTGGTAATCTCAAACAATGCAGAGCTTATTACTAATGTTCAGATAAAGGAACACCTGGGTAGCAGTGATCATAATATGATTTCATTTATTAATTATAAACAAGAAATACATACAGGAAAAATAAAAACACTTAATTTCAAGAGAGCAAATGTTCCAAGGATGAGGGCTGCTCTCCAGGACTTGGACTGGGAGGGAATATTGGCATCGATGAACACAGAACAGAAATGGGAATTCTTCAAAAAGTCTGTTTGGGACCTCACTGCAAAGTATATTCCCACGGGCAATAAGTTTAAAAGGCTAAAAATAAAACCAATGTGGTTCACGGTCAAAGTTAAAAAACCTATAAACAATACGAAAATAGCTTTTAAAAAATATAAAAATGAAGGAACACTAAACTGTCGTTTAAATGCTACAAAGAATATAACAGAATATGTAAAAAGGAAATCAAGGAGGCAAAAATTCAAAACGAACGACAGATTGCAAAAGATAGTAGGACAAACCCCAAAAAATGATTTAATTATATTAATAGTAAAAAGGTCAGGTCTGAGCATGTAGGCCCTTTACAAAATAATCTAGAGTGGGTGACTGAGGACAAAGAGAAGGCAAATGTATAAAATGCTTTCTTCAGCTCTGTATATACAAATGAGCATGGGGGAGCTCTGGGTGGACCAGATGGCATCCACCCACGGATCCTAAAAAAATTGAGCTCTGTAATTTCAAAGCTAGGGATGAGCTTCGCGTTCGATGCGAACACATGTTCGCATTGAACATTGCCCGTTCGATCGTTCGTCGAAAACGAACAAAACGGTCGTTCGCGCCAAATTCGAATGACGCGCAACGGCCCATAATTCACTGCGGCGTTGCGCGCTGATGATTGGCCAAGCATGCACCATGACCCCGCATGCTTGGCCAATCACAGCGCCCAAAAAACGAAGAGACCTAATTGGCCAAAGCCTGGGTGCTTTGGCCAATTAGGGCTCAGGGCTTTAGCACACGCCCCACACTATAAAAGGCCACCTCCCGGGCGGCCTCTTGTAGTGAGTTAGAGAGAGATAGATAGATAGATAGAGACAGAGGGCCAGATTCTCATAGATTTGCGCTGGCGTAGTGTAAGCCATTTACACTACGCCGCCGCAACTTAACAGAGCAAGTGCCGTATTCTCCAAGCACTTGCTCCGTAGTTTGCGGAGGCGTAGTGTAAATGGCCCAACGTAAGGCTGCATAATTCAAAGGGGGAAGCTTGTATTTAAATTAAGCGTGTTCCCGCGTCGATCGAACTGCGCATGCGCCGGCCGGGGAAAAAACCCAGTGCGCATGCTCCAGCTCACGTCGGAAAGCGTAGTTGAAACCGACGTCAAAACGTCGTGATTGGCATTTACGCAATGCCCTATTCGCGAACGACTTAGTAAAACGATGTAAGCGACGGAAACAGCCGACGCTGACCCGACGCCATACTTAACATGGCACCCGACGGCATCCGACGGTACTGCGTAAGGTTACTCCACATATTAGCGGGGTAACCTTACGTGTACGAAAACTACAGAAGCGACGACGGGGCTGCGTAAAAGCGTTCGGGAATCTGCGTAGTAGCCTCATTTGCATAGGCAAATGAGAAAACAACGTAAAGGCCACCTAGTGGCCGGAGTTGTCATTACATCTACGATCCACAAGTGTATTTGTATTACACTTGTCAGATCTTCACCGGTATCTATGCCTAAGTGATTCTAGGAATTACTCGCATAGATACCCGGGGGAAAAAACGGCGATACGACGGGGTATCTGAGATACCCCGTCATAGCGCCTCTGAGAATCTGGCCCACAGTGAGATAGATAGATAGATAGATAGATAGATAGATAGATAGATAGATAGATAGATAGATAGATAGATAGATAGATAGATAGATAGATAATAAGTATTTGAACGCCCTGCTGTTTTGCAAGTTCTCCCACTTGGAAATCATGGAGGGGTCTGAAATTGTCATCGTAGGTGCATGTCCACTGTGAGAGACATAATCCAAAAAAAAAATTCCAGAAATCACAATTTATGATTTTTTAACTATTTATTTGTATGATACAGCTGCAAATAAGTATTTGAACACCTGTCTATCAGCTAGAATTCTGACCCTCAAAGACCTGTTAGTCTGCCTTTAAAATGTCCACCTCCACTCCATTTATTATCCTAAATTAGATGCACCTGTTTGAGGTCATTAGCTGCATAAAGACACCTGTCCACCCCATACAATCAGTAAGAATCCAACTACTAACATGGCCAAGACCAAAGAGCTGTCCAAAGACACTAGAGACAAAATTGTACACCTCCACAAGGCTGGAAAGGGCTACGGGGAAATTGCCAAGCAGCTTGGTGAAAAAAGGTCCACTGTTGGAGCAATCATTAGAAAATGGAAGAAGCTAAACATGACTGTCAATCTTCCTCGGACTGGGGCTCCATGCAAAATCTCACCTCGTGGGGTCTCAATAATCCTAAGAAAGGTGAGAAATCAGCCCAGGACTACACGGGAGGAGCTGGTCAATGACCTGAAAAGAGCTGGGACCACCGTTTTCAAGGTTACTGTTGGTAATACACTAAGACGTCATGGTTTGAAATCATGCATGGCACGGAAGGTTCCCCTGCTTAAACCAGCACATGTCAAGGCCCGTCTTAAGTTTGCCAATGACCATTTGGATGATCCAGAGGAGTCATGGGAGAAATTCATGTGGTCAGATGAGACCAAAATAGAACTTTTTGGTCATAATTCCACTAACCGTGTTTGGAGGAAGAAGAATGATGAGTACCATCCCAAGAACACCATCCCTACTGTGAAGCATGGGGGTGGTAGCATCATGCTTTGGGGGTGTTTTTCTGCACATGGGACAGGGCGGCTGCACTGTATTAAGGAGAGGATGACCGGGGCCATGTATTGCGAGATTTTGGGCAACAACCTCCTTCCCTCAGTTAGAGCTTTGAAGATGGGTCGAGGCTGGGTCTTCCAACATGACAATGACCCGAAGCACACAGCCAGGATAACCAAGGAGTGGCTCTGTAAGAAGCATATCAAGGTTCTGGTGTGGCCTAGCCAGTCTTCAGACCTAAACCCAATAGAGAATCTTTGGAGGGAGCTCAAACTCCGTGTTTCTCAGAGACAGCCCAGAAACCTGACTGATCTAGAGAAGATCTGTGTGGAGGAGTGGGCCAAAATCCCTCCTCCAGTGTGTGCAAACCTGGTGAAAATCTACAAGAAACGTTTGACCTCTGTAATTGCAAACAAAGGCTACTGTACCAAATATTAACATTGATTTTCTCAGGTGTTCAAATACTTATTTGCAGCTGTATCATACAAATAAATATTTTAAAAAATCATACATTGTGATTTCTGGAATTTTTTTTTTTTTGATTATGTCTCTCACAGTGGACATGCACCTACGATGACAATTTCAGACCCCTCTATGATTTCCAAGTGGGAGAACTTGCAAAATAGCAGGGTGTTCAAATACTTATTTTCTGCACTGTAGATAGATAGATAGATAGATAAGGAAGGCTAGTAGTTAGTATAGTTGATTTTACAGTGTGTAGAGAATATAACATCCTTAGGAGTTGTACATATTGTAGCAGAGCGTCCCAGAGAGAGCCTGGGAAAGTCCAGTTCAGGGTTTATACCTCTCCCAGGCTCCTCTCTTACACGTTCAGGGATCTCTGATCCCTGATCCAGGTCAGGTGTTGGCCCTCTCCACCAGGCCAATTTAAGCTCACCTGAGCTAACAGCCATTGCTCTGTCCTGGGAAACAGATAGGGCCAGATTCAGGTAGATGGGAGTTTCTTTACTCCGGAGTAACGCTTCTCATTTACGTTACTCCGCCGACACTTTCGGCGCAAGTACTGTTATTCACATAGCAGTTGCGCGTAAACTTGCGCCAGAGTAAAGATAATGCGCTGGCGTAATCCGACGCAAGTGGAAGTGGGTGTGATCATATGTAAATGATGGGCGGAGCCCAGCGCAGAGGCTTACGTTCAGCGCATCATCCACGGAGCATGCGCAGTAAGTGAGGCTTCACTTGCCCCCTTGTGCGCATGCTCACAACTTCCGTCGGCACCACTTCACGGGAAACGTCAGCGCAATGTGTTCCGTTGCGCGTATAAAAGCGCTAGCGGAAACGCCATTCCGGCGCAAAAGTATATCCGTTTCCCCCCACCCCAGGGAAGATACTTTTGCACTGTCATGGCTGCTCCCGCTACCCCCAGAGAGAGGAGGAACCTCAACTTTAATGCCCAGGAGGTCTCTGTGGTCATCTCGGCGATGGAGACGTTTAATGATTTTCTCCACGGCAAAAAAAGTAGGAAGACCAGCCGGGAGAGAAAGCAGGGCATCCTGGAGACCATTGCTGTCAGGGTCAATGTGTTGGGGTATTCCACCCGGACTGCTGGGGATATCCATGAGAGGGGCACAGGTGGTGGTCCACCATGTCCGGTCAGCTTGACCACAGAGGAGGAGGTGGTCGCCCGCTGCCTGGACAGGGAGCAGTTGGAGGGGGTACCAGGCTTTGATTCTGTGGAGGAAGGCTCCAGGACAGGTAAGTGATTTTTATCCCCTATTTGGTGTGTTGCATGTGGGGGGTGGAGGGTACATGTGCCAAGTGTGTGGGACCACCAACATGTGTCTGCTTTGTGTCATCCACAGATGACGGAGCTGGGCCATCATCTGTCGGCGGCCAGTCCACCCCATCCCCCCATCGGCACCCAGTGCCTGTGCCCCTGGCTGGTGAAGACACCAAGGTGGAGGGGTAGAGTGGCCACACCACACATGCAGAGGTCGTTGTGGAGGAGCCTGTTGGGGCAGAGCAGGACTTTGTTTTATTGTTAGAGGAATCCTCCTCTTCAGCTGGACCCTCTCAGATCCCCTCCCCCATTATAGGAAGCCCCTCAAGGGCGACTCCATCCCACGGGGACAAACATCTTCTGGCCCCAGGAAGGCCACCCATAAGACCAGGGGGGTGTCTGATCTGGTCCAGGACCAGGTGGCGAGGGATCACGCCAGGCAGACACAGCAAATGGGGGAGATTGCTGGGCACCTGGACAGAGTGGCTGACAGCCTGTGCTCCATGGCCCAGATGTCTTCGGCAGTGCAGGATGTGAGCTGCAACTGCGCTGCAGTGGTGACCAGTCTGGGGGAGGTGCAGGGTGAGCTAAGGGACCTCACTGCAGCCGTCCAGGCAAACAGTGCTGCCATCCTGGACCAGGGGAGGCTGAGGGAGGCGGGCCCAGCATTATCAGGTCACCCGGCAGCTCAGGATGCAGGCCCAGCAGCTCAGGGTGCAGGCCCAGACCAGTTCTTACCTTGGCCGGATTGCCGTGGCCTTGGAGGGCAGGCAGGCCACACCTGCCAGGAGTGGCCCACCTGGGGATCAGCCACCTCCAGATGCCCCCCCACCCCCACCCACTCCATCCAGGCAGCTAAGGAGCCAGAGAGGGGCCGCCAGAAGAAGCCCCCGGCATCCCAGATAATTTTTCTATTTTATTTTTTTTTGATGCTCAGGACATGAGTTTTTTTTATATTTTTTTGTGAATGCTCAGGTTATGAGATTTTTATTTTATTATTAATACTCAAGTTATGAGTTATTTTCTTTGTGATTATGCCCAGGTTATGAGATTTTTATTTTATTATTAATACTCAAGTTATGAGTTATTTTTTCTTTCTCGTACATCACGGGACACAGAGCGGCATATTCATTACTATATGGTTATATGGAGTACCTTCAGGTGTGGACACTGGCAATCTCAAACAGGAAGTCCCCTCCCTATATAACCCCCTCCCCTAGAGGGAGTCCCTCAGTTTTTTCGCCAGTGTCTTAGGTGTTGGTCACGGAATAGCTTTGCTCCACATCCTTGGGATTAAGGGCGGGCTAACCGGATCTGTCCAAGGAGCCTCAGTGCCAAAGTGGACAGTACCCGGGCCCCAAACCGTGGGGTTTTGCCTATAATGCTCCTCTTTGGAGGGCTGGACCCTGGGCCCAGGACTTGGAGTTCGTATAGACCATAAGTTACTGTTTGCCAGGGTGCTATATAGGTCCAGGACAGTGGGTACCTTCATAGGACCCCAGGGCCTGAAGGTCTATACGCTACCCACGGAGATGGGAGAAGATTGGATCGTTTTGCTAGACAAACATCCTGCAGCATGGAGCAGGTAAGAGGGGAGCCTGCGGGACTTGGTTCGACAGCAGGCTCTCCGGGGTAACCTAAAAGGGGGGTAGCCTAAGTATGCTCTGCATTGGCAACCTTGCTCACTATGTCTGAGAGACAGGATGATCCCATTCCCCCCATCACTAGGTTCCCCTGTCTAAAAGATTGTGTTTGCTAGCTACCTGCTGCTTTCTTCCTAGGGCTAGTAAGGATTCCTATGGGGCCTTTTGGAGAGTCCTACCTGGCCGGGGGTTTGATTTTGCCGCCTGGTACTGCAGTCCTGGGTCTCCAGCAGCGCGGCTCCTCCATGTTCTTCCTGCTCCGGCATACGCGCGCGTGCGCGCGCACGTCTTATAGACGGTTTTCGCGCCGTTCGGAGGGGAGGGCGGGGGGGGCGTGCCTGCAGCGTCATCAGGGGCGCGCCTTGTGCTGTTATAGATCAGCAGGCCATAGTCAGTGCTCAGTCTGAGGCTGATCTCAAAGGGAGAGGACGCAGAGCGGCAGAACAGTGACTCCCGGTGGCGGAAGAGGGGTAGTACATGCTGGACTTTGTTCCAATGCCTTTCTGTTAAGCCAAAAAATCCCCCTTTTTGCAACAGGTTGGAGGCTGGCAAACTGAGTTTGGGGGTCGCTGTATGTTTTAAAAAAAAAAAAAAAAAAAAAAAAAAGAAGATTTATATTTAAAAAAAAAAAAAAAAAAAAAAAGAAAAAAAAAAAAAAACATACGGGGCCCCATCAGTTTTTGGGCATTAGTGATTTATTGTCCCCTAAACTCTAGTTTTGTACTCCTGGCCACTACAGTCTGTTGTTGGTGGCGGAGTCCCTCGATTTTGTATTATGGCTTCCAAAGGTTCGGGGTCAAAGGGTACAAAAAAAAAAAAACAAAGGGGTTCCCCCTCTGATTCTGATGATATGCCGATACTTTCCCCACAGCTTATTCCCATGAAGGTCGCCTTGGATGAGCCATTAGGGGGGTCTGGTGCGGAGGCTGGCCCAGATCAGCCCAGCCCTGTGTTTATCACAGAGGAGATGCTAGCTGTATCCCTAGGGGGGCTAGAAGAGAGAATAGCAGCATTGATCGCTAGAGCTATTCCTGGAAAGAAACGGGTTAGATCCCCATCACCAAGAGGTGTATCCTCAGATGCGGAAATTCTCTCTCCGGAGGAATTGGAATCGCAGGAGGATCAACTAGACCTGAACCAAGAGGGTTCAGGGGTTGAGGGATCTACCTCTGAGGAACCATTTTCAGACTCCCAGACAGAGAGACTGTGGGTACAGTCTTTGACGGACATGGTCCGCTCGGCATTTAATCTACCATTGCCAGAGCCTCAGGTTCCTGCGGTATCCTCTCTGGGCTCTTTGAAAGCTCCTTTAAGCAACGCAGTTTTTCCGGTCCATCCTCTCTTGGAGGAATTGATCTTTCAGGATTGGGTACGGCCGGACAGGATTTTTCTGCCACCGAAGAGATTTGCGGTCATTTACCCTATGGAGGAAAAATTCTCGAAGAGGTGGAAGCTCCCAGTGGTGGATGCAGCCATCTCATGTGTGAATAAATCACTAACTTGCCCGGTGGAAAACATACAAATGTTTAAAGATCCGGTTGATAAACGGTTAGAGACACTTTTAAAAGCATCCTTTGCTACGGCAGGAGCAGTGGTACAGCCAGCTGTGGCTGCAATTGGAGTTTGTCAGGCGTTAAAGGACCAGACAAAAGAAATGCTAAATAACATGCCTACCCAACAGGCAGAAGAGTTTTCTGACATTCCCAGAGCTCTGTGTTTTGCGGTAGATGCTATAAAGGATTCCATCCAGCAGGCCTCTCGTTTATCACTATTTTTGGTGCACATGAGAAGGCTCTTATGGTTGAAGAACTGGGCGGCGGAGCCCCCATGCAAAAAGCTTCTGGCAGGGTTTCCCTTCCATGGAGGACGACTCTTCGGAGAGGATCTGGATAAATACATTCAGACTATTTCAAATGGCAAAAGTACCCTTTTACCGGTCAAAAAGACATTCCGGGGTCCTACATTTAAGAGGCAGCTCTTTCCTGTCTCAGGGCCCTCAAATTCCAGGCAGTATCGACGGCCGCCTGCACGATCCAACGTTAACAGTAGATCGCAGGGACAGGCCCCTGGGGGTAAGAGACCATGGTATCGCAAGCCGACAAAGCCAGCCCCTAAGTCTGCCTAATGAAGGGGCGCCCCCACTCTCGCGGGTGGGGGGAAGGCTTCGTTTCTTCTCAGAAGTTTGGGAAGCCAAGATCCCCGACAAATGGGTCCGGGCGTCTGTAACCACAGGCTACAGACTGGAGTTTCTAAACTTTCCTCCGCCTCATTTTCAAGAGTCAAGGCTACCAAAGGATCCAGCAAAGAAGGCCTCGATGCTGGCAGCTTTGGATCACCTGCTTTGCCAGGACGTAATAATAGAGGTGCCAGCCCAAGAGCAAGGGCTAGGTTTCTATTCCAATCTCTTTGTCATACCAAAGCCCAACGGCGATGTCAGGCCAATCTTGGACCTAAAGAGTTTAAACAGTCACCTAAGGGTTCGTTCCTTCCGGATGGAATCCATCCGGTCAGCAGTCGCCACGCTCCAGAGGGACGATTTTCTGGCTTCCATAGACATAAAGGATGCTTACCTTCATGTACCAATCTTTCAGTCGCATCAAAGATTTTTGCGCTTCGCGGTGGGGCAGCGACACTTCCAATTCAGGGCGCTCCCCTTCGGGCTAGCCACGGCCCCCCGGGTATTCACGAAGATCCTAGCCCCAGTGTTAGCCAATCTAAGGATCCAAGGGGTCACAGTCCTAGCATACTTGGACGACCTTTTAATCATAGATCACTCACGGCCGTGTCTGCAACAGGCAGTAAACCTCACGGTTCAGTACCTCGAAGGGTTCGGCTGGGTCCTAAACCGGGAAAAGTCAGCATTCCAGCCTAAACAGCAGTTGGAATACCTCGGCATGAGGTTAGACACAGAACAGCAAAGGGTGTTCCTGCCCCTTGTAAAGATCGAGGCTATCAAGGGGTTGGTTCAGTTGGTTCTAAGCAAGAAAAAAACAACTATTCGCCTGTGTATGCGATTACTAGGCAAGCTAGTGGCCACGTTCGAGGCAGTACCATACGCTCAGATCCACACTCGCGTCCTACAGGCAGCCATTCTAGCAGCCTGGGGCAAGAGAGCACATGCCCTGGAGTCCCCTTTGACGCTATCATCAAGGGTCCGACAAAGCCTGGCCTGGTGGTTGAACCCTCAGAATCTTCTAAAGGGAAGGTCTTTCAGCCCCGTTGTCTGGAAGGTAGTTACCACAGACGCCAGCCTGGCAGGCTGGGGGGCGGTCTTGGAGGGGTTCTCTCGCCAGGGAACTTGGGTGGAAACAGAGAGGCAGCTCCCCATCAATATCTTGGAGATCAGAGCTGCTCGTCTAGCCCTCCTGGCATGGACCTCCAGATTACAGGGGTCACCGGTGAGAATCCAGTCAGACAATGCCACAGCGGTGGCATACATAAACCACCAAGGGGGAACCAGGAGTCAGGCCGCTCAAAGGGAGGTGAGCTTGATTTTTCAGTGGGCAGAGGTTCATGTACCCTGCATTTCGGCGATATTCATTCCCGGAGTGGACAACCTGCAGGCAGACTTCTTAAGTCGCCAGATTCTGTCGCCAGGGGAGTGGGCTCTGCATCCCCAGGTCTTTCAGACAATCTGCCAGAAGTGGGGAATGCCGGACGTAGATATAATGGCATCCAGGTTCAACAAGAAACTAAACAGGTTCGTGTCTCGAGCGAGGGACCCTATGGCCTGCGGAACCGATGCGTTGGTTTGCCCTTGGCATCAATTCAAACTTCTATATGCATTCCCTCCGCTACAGTTACTTCCTCGCCTGTTGCGCAGGATCAGAGTGGAGCACAAGCCGGTCATTCTAATAGCTCCAGCTTGGCCCCGGAGGACATGGTACTCACTAGTCCTGAAGATGGCAGTGGGAGACCCTTGGACTCTTCCTCTACGACCAGACCTACTCTCACAAGGCCCGATCCTCCACCCTACATTACAGCGTCTAAATTTGACGGCCTGGAGGCTGAATCCCTGATTCTCAGGAGTAGAGGGCTGTCTAGGCAGGTAATTCCTACTTTGATTAGGGCTAGAAAGCCGGCCTCCAGGGTAATTTATTACAGGGTGTGGAGGAACTACGTAGGCTGGTGTGAATCCAAAAGATGGAATTCCCGCAAATATACCATTGATAGGGTGTTAAGTTTTCTCCAGCTAGGAGTGGATAAAGGCCTGGCATTAAGCACAATCAAGGGACAGATCTCAGCTCTGTCAGTGTGGTTTCAGAGGCCGCTGGCCACCCACTCGCTGGTAAAGACCTTCATACAGGGGGTCTTGCGTATTAATCCTCCTGTCAAGTCACCAATTTGTCCATGGGACTTAAATCTTGTCCTGTCCACTCTACAGAAACAACCCTTTGAGCCGTTGGCTGAGATTCCTTTAGTTTTACTGACAAGAAAGTTGGTATTCTTGGTCGCCATAGTTTCGGCCAGGAGGGTGTCAGAGTTAGCAGCCTTATCGTGTAAGGAACCATATCTCGTTCTACATAAGGACAGGGCAGTTCTCCGGCCCCATCCTTCCTTTCTACCAAAGGTTATATCCAATTTTCACTTGAACCAGGATTTGGTACTTTTTTTCTTGACTAAGTTGGATTTATTATTATTATTTGAGTATACCTCTAAATTAAATCTCGTTTGAGAAGATGTCTCCCTCCCCTCATTAAAGCATTGCTTTCGGACATCTTTCGGACATCCCATATAGTAATGAATATGCCGCTCTGTGTCCCGTGATGTACGAGAAAGAAAAAGGGATTTTTAAATACAGCTTACCTGTAAAATCCTTTTCTTGGAGTACATCACGGGACACAGAGCTCCCACCCCTCTTTTGGGAAACATTTTGGGAGGCATACTGCTTGCTACAAAACTGAGGGACTCCCTCTAGGGGAGGGGGTTATATAGGGAGGGGACTTCCTGTTTGAGATTGCCAGTGTCCACACCTGAAGGTACTCCATATAACCATATAGTAATGAATATGCCGCTCTGTGTCCCGTGATGTACTCCAAGAAAAGGATTTTACAGGTAAGCTGTATTTAAAAATCCCTTTATTTTGATTATGCTCAGGTTATGAGATTTTTATTTTATTATTAATACTCAAGTTATGAGTTATTTTATTTTGATTATGCTCAGGTTATGAGATTTTTATTTTTTTATACTGCACACGTTGCAGTGTGAATGGTGTGTGAATGTGAGAGGGTGGCACTCCTGACAGTAAGGGGTGTCACCCTCGGCCGTGGTGGTGAAGTTAACCCCACGGCTGTATGAATGACGTGTGAAAGGTGTATGAATGGACAGTGACATCATTGGGGCCTTGACGCTGGCGTTGCTGCTCCCAAGTCCTACATGCTGGACTTGGGCTAATCCAATGCGATGTGGATGTGGTGTGTGTGATCTAGGGACATCAGTGGTGTACACGCGTGCATTGTCCGTGTGATTAATGTTTTGGTTTATTGTCCAAAGATGCCTACGGCGAGGACCCTCCTGACTGCTCTTCCATCAGCAGACTGGTTCTCCTCTGGCAGGTGGGGACTGTGTGGGTCGGGGGTCAGGTCATCACGCATGTCAATCTGCAGGCCTTTTCTCATTGCAAAGTTGTGCAGAATGCAACATGCACCGATGATCTGACACACAAAGGTAGGGGAATACAATAGGGTCCCCCCGGACTTATCCAGGCAGCGGAAACGGGACTTTAGGAGCCCGAATGTTTGCTCCACCACTGCACGGGCTTTGATGTGTGCTTCATTGTATTTTCTCTCTCCCCTGGTTTGGGGAAAGGAGTCATGAGAGGTCCCCAGGGCCCCATGTGGCAACCCCCCCTTTTTTTTATAAATGTTAATTTTTTTATTTTTGTTTATATTTTTTTATTTTTTATTAAAAGGCCCAGAGGTCCCCAGACCCCCCGAATGGCAACCTCCCTTTTTTATGTATTTTTTATAAATGTTTATTTTTTTTTTATTTTTTTTTAGGGGTCTGGAGGTCCCCAGGGGCCCTGGGCCCCCAGGGCCCCGGACAGCAACTCCCACTTTATTTATTTATTTTTTTATAAAAAATATATGTTTTTATATATATATAAAAAAATAAAAATGGGCTAACTTTACTGCCTATTTATTTATTTTTTTAACTCATTAAATTATTTTTTTTCCAAAAAAATGCATTTAAAAAGACTGCTGCGCAAATACAGTGCAACATAAAATATTGCAACAACCGCCATTTTATTCTCTAGGCCAAGGTCTTTACTAAAAAATTATATAATCTTTGGGGGTTCTAAGTAATTTTCTAGCAAAAAAAAATAATGTTTTTAACTTGAAAAGAGCTGTCAGAAAAAGGTTTGGTGTTTAAGTGGTTAAAAATTCCTAATTTACATACAGAAGAAGTTTATTCCTTTGAAGAGATACAATGTTTAGACTTAACTTTCCACTGATAAAGAATGTTTCCAAAACTTGGCAGATTGCCCAGACTGACTTTTGGCTGAGAGCAGACAGGAAATTCTTTGCATACCAAAGTGCAGAGAGAAAATAATTTTCATGTGAAAGATCGTGAAACCCTGTATCAAGAATCGCAACGGGAAAAAGATCGCGATAACGATTCTTGGCGATTAATCGTGCAGCTCTAATATATATATATATATATATATATATATATTTATTATTATTATTATTAAAGGCCCCAGAGGTCTCCAGGGCCCCTGGATGGCAACCCCCCTTTTTTTTTTATAAAAACATTTACATTTTTTTTATATTTTTTATAAATGTTTATATTTTATTAATTTTTTTAATTAAAGATAAGAGTCACACCCCCCCCCCCCCCCCCGCTCAACAACTTTAAAGCGGAGCTCCAGCCGCGATTTTTTTTTTTTTTTAAAGTCAGCAGCTACTAACAGTGTAGCTGCTGACTTTAAATAAGGACACTTACCTTGTCCTACTTGCCCGCGCTGATGGGCCCCCCGATGCCGGTCCCACGATCGCTCCGGGTCCCGCGCCGCCATTCACACTATGGGAAACAGGCAGTGAAGCCGTACGGCTTCACTGCCCATTTCCTACTGCGCCTGCGTGAGTCTCACGCTGGCTTGTGAATGGGCGTGCTGCTCTCTGAGAACACACACAGTTCCCAGAAAGCAGCGCGCCCCATTCACAAGGAGAAGGACAAGAAGAAAAGGCACCGCGGAGTGGAAGAGGCAGATTACGGACTTCCGCATAGCAACAGCTATTTCGGGTGAGTATTTTTTTTTTCGGGGTTTTTTTATTTTATTTTTTTAAACAACATGGGAAAATGTTGTTTTCCTGGGTGGAGCTCCGCTTTAATGTGCACGCCCCCGCTCAACAACTTTAATGCCCCCCCGGTCAACAACTTCAATTCGCCGGCGCATCTTCACAGTTACGCGGCGCATATCGAATTACTCCAGCGCAACTCTACCTGAATCTGGCCCATAGTGTGGATCTGTAGGAGCAAGGAGGTTGTTAAAAGACTGGTGAGCAGTTTGTGTTTTGAGCTAACAAGCGGTAAGCTTGTTTAGCTTAGTAGTTAGGGCCTACATATCGTGTAGTTAGAGCCGAGACATGGCTAGGTGTTTGTTTAAACTATTTTTGTTTGTTTTGTTTTCTGCACACTGTACAGCACCTGTAAATAGACTTTGTATAGCACCAATAAAAATCCCACTGTTGTTCACTTATCCTATGGACTTTGGTATCTGTGCTGGCTCATCCCAGGGAGCTTTTGTACCCGCTACCTATCCCCAGCTTACAATATATTTATACACTGTATAGCTTAGCTAGATCTGCTATTAGTATTTGTCAGGCAGGAGATTGTGCTGTACTATACGTTTGCTGTGTTTTTGCCCATAAACACAGTCGATCATACTGCACGTTGCACGTTTGCTGTGTTTTTTTGCCCATAAAGACAGTCGATCATACTGCAAGTTGCATGTTTGCTGTGTTTTTGGCCATAAATACAGTCGATCATACTGCACTTTGCACGTTTTCTGTGTTTTTTTGCCCATAAACAGTCGATCATGTTGCACGTTTGCTTTCCCATAAAGACAGTCGATCATACTGCTTGTTTGCTGTGTTTTTGGCCATAAATACAGTCGATCATACTGCACGTTGCACGTTTGCTGTGTTTTTTTGCCCATAAACACAGTCGATCATACTGCACGTTGCACGTTTGCTGTGTTTTTTGCCCATAAAGACAGTCGATCATACTGCACGTTGCACGTTTGCTGTGTTTTTGGCCCATATAGACAGTCGATCATACTGCACGTTGCACGTTTGCTGTGTTTTTTGCCCATATAGACAGTCGATCATACTGCACGTTGCAAGTTTGCTGTGTTTTTGCCAATAAATACAGTCGATAATACTGCACGTTGCATGTTTGCTGTGTTTTGTTGCCCATAAATACACGCGATCATACTGCACGTTGCACGTTTGCTGTGTTTGTGGCCATAAATACAGTCGATCATACTGCACGTTGCACGTTTGCTGTGTTGTTTTGACCATAAAGACAGTCGATCATACTGCACGTTTGCTGTGTTTTTGGCCATAAATACAGTCGATCATACTGCACGTTGGCTGTGTTTTTTTGCCCATAAACACAGTCGATCATACTGCACGTTGGCTGTGTTTTTTTGCCCATAAAGAAAGTCGATCATACTGCACGTTGCACGTTTGCTGTGTTTTTGGCCATAAATACAGTCGATCATACTGCATGTTGCACGTTTGCTGTGTTTTTTGCCCATAAAAACAGTCGATCATACTGCACGTTGCACGTTTGCTGTGTTTTTGGCCATAAATACAGTCGATCATACTGCATGTTGCACGTTTGCTGTGTTTTTTGCCCATATAGACAGTCGATCATACTGCACGTTGCACGTTTGCTGTGTTTTTTGCCCATATAGACAGTCGATCATACTGCATGTTGCAAGTTTGCTGTGTTTTTGCCCATAAATACAGTCGATCATACTGCACGTTGCACGTTTGCTGTGTTTTTTGCCCATAAAGAAAGTCGATCATACTGCACATTGCACGTTTGCTGTGTTTTTGGCCATAAATACAGTCGATCATACTGCACGTTGCATGTTTGCTGTGTTTTGTTGCCCATAAATACAGTCGATCATACTGCACGTTGTACGTTTGCTGTGTTTTTTTGCCCATAAATACAGTCGATCATACTGCACGTTGCACGTTTGCTGTGTTGTTTTGCCCATAAAGACAGTCGATCATACTGCACGTTTGCTGTGTTTGTGGCCATAAATACAGTCGATCATACTGCACGTTTTCTGTGTTTGTGGCCATAAATACAGTCGATCATACTGCACGTTGCACGTTTGCTGTGTTTTTTGCCCATAAAGACAGTCGATCATACTGCACGTTGCACGTTGGCTGTGTTTTTTTGCTCATAAAGAAAGTCGATCATACTGCACGTTGCACGTTTGCTGTGTTTTTGCCCATAAATACAGTCGATTATACTGCACGTTGCACGTTTGCTGTGTTTTTTTGCCCATAAAGACAGTCGATCATACTGCACGTTGCACGTTTGCTGTGTTTTTTTGGCCATAAAGACAGTCGATCATACTGCACGTTTGCTGTGTTTTTTTTGCCCATAAAGACAGTCGATCATACTGCACGTTGCACGTTTGCTGTGTTTTTTTGGCCATAAAGACAGTCGATCATACTGCACGTTGCACGTTTGCTGTGTTTTTGCCCATAAAGACAGTCGATCATACTGCACGGTGCACGGTGCACGTTTGCTGTGTTATTGGCCATAAATACAGTCGATCATACTGCACGTTGCACGTTTGCTGTGTTGTTTTGCATAAAGAAAGTCCATAAACGTTTGCTGTGTTTTTGCCCCATAATTACAGTCGACGTTCGCTGTGTTTTTTTCATACTGCACGGTGCACGTTTGCTGTGTTACGTTTGCTGTGTTTTTTTTTGGCCATAACGTTTTTTGTGTGTTTTTTTGGCCATACAGTCGATCATACTGCACGTTTGCTGTGTTTTTGCCCATAAATACAGTCGATCATACTGCACGGTGCACGTTTGCTGTGTTATTGCCATAAATACAGCCATAACGTTTGCTGTGTTGTTTTGCCCATACAGTCGATCATATCATACTGTGTTATTGCCATAAATACACGTTGCACGTTTGCTGTGTTTTTTTTGCAAATAACGTTTGCTGTGTTAGCCATAAATACAGTCGATCATACTGCACGTTGCACGTTTGCTGTGTTTTTTTGGCCATAAAGACAGTCGATCATACTGCACGTTGCACGTTTGCTGTGTTTTTTTGCCCTTAAAGACAGTCGATCATACTGCACGTTTGCTGTGTTTGTGGGCATAAATACAGTCGATCATACTGCACGTTGCACGTTTGCTGTGTTTTTTGCCCATAAAGAAAGTCGATCATACTGCACATTGCACGTTTGCTGTGTTTTTGGCCATAAATACAGTCGATCATACTGCACGTTGTACGTTTGCTGTGTTTTTTTTGCCCATAAAGACAGTCGATCATACTGCACGTTGCACGTTTGCTGTGTTTTTTTGGCCATAAAGACAGTCGATCATACTGCACGTTGCACGTTTGCTGTGTTTTTGCCCATAAAGACAGTCGATCATACTGCACGGTGCACGTTTGCTGTGTTATTGGCCATAAATACAGTCGATCATACTGCACGTTTGCTGTGTTGTTTTGCCCATAAAGACAGTCGATCATACTGCACGTTACACGTTTGCTGTGTTTTTGGCCATAAATACAGTCGATCATACTGCACGTTGCACGTTTGCTGTGTTTTTTTGCCCCATAAAGACAGTCGATCATACTGCACGTTGCACGTTTGCTGTGTTTTGGCCATAAATACAGTCGATCATACTGCACGTTTGCTGTGTTTTTTGCCCATCAAGACAGTCGATCATACTGCATGTTGCACGTTGGCTGTGTTTTTTTGCCCATAAAGAAAGTCGATCATACTGCACGTTGCACGTTTGCTGTGTTTTTTGCCCATATAGACAGTCGATCATACTGCACGTTGCAAGTTTGCTGTGTTTTTGGCCATAAATACAGTCGATCATACTGCATGTTGCACGTTTGCTGTGTTTTTTGCCCATATAGACAGTCGATCATACTGCACGTTGCACGTTTGCTGTGTTTGTGGCCATAAATACAGACGATCATACTGCACGTTGGCTGTGTTGTTTTGGCCATAAAGACAGTCGATCATACTGCACGTTTGCTGTGTTTTTGGCCATAAATACAGTCGATCATACTGCATGTTGCACGTTTGCTGTGTTTTTTGCCCATATAGACAGTCGATCATACTGCACGTTGCACGTTTGCTGTGTTTTTTTGCCCTTAAAGACAGTCGATCATACTGCACGTTTGCTGTGTTTTTTGCCCATAAAGAAAGTCGATCATACTGCACATTGCACGTTTGCTGTGTTTTTGGCCATAAATACAGTCGATCATACTGCACGTTGTACGTTTGCTGTGTTTTTTTTGCCCATAAAGACAGTCGATCATACTGCACGTTGCACGTTTGCTGTGTTTTTTTGGCCATAAAGACAGTCGATCATACTGCACGTTGCACGTTTGCTGTGTTTTTGCCCATAAAGACAGTCGATCATACTGCACGTTGCACGTTTGCTGTGTTATTGGCCATAAATACAGTCGATCATACTGCACGTTTGCTGTGTTGTTTTGCCCATAAAGACAGTCGATCATACTGCACGTTACACGTTTGCTGTGTTTTTGGCCATAAATACAGTCGATCATACTGCACGTTGCATGTTTGCTGTGTTTTGTTGCCCATAAATACAGTCGATCATACTGCACGTTGCACGTTTGCTGTGTTTTTTTGCCCCATAAAGACAGTCGATCATACTGCATGTTGCACGTTTGCTGTGTTTTGGCCATAAATACAGTCGATCATACTGCACGTTTGCTGTGTTTTTTGCCCATCAAGACAGTCGATCATACTGCATGTTGCACGTTGGCTGTGTTTTTTTGCCCATAAAGAAAGTCGATCATACTGCACGTTGCACGTTTGCTGTGTTTTTTGCCCATAAAGAAAGTCGATCATACTGCACGTTGCACGTTTGCTGTGTTTTTTGCCCATATAGACAGTCGATCATACATCACGTTGCACGTTTGCTGTGTTTGTCGCCATAAATACAGTCGATCATACTGCACGTTGGCTGTGTTTTTTTGCCCATAAACACAGTCGATCATACTGCACGTTGCACGTTTGCTGTGTTTTTTGCCCATAAAGACAGTCGATCATACTGCACGTTGCACGTTTGCTGTGTTTTTGGCCCATATAGACAGTCGATCATACTGCACGTTGCACGTTTGCTGTGTTTTTTGCCCATATAGACAGTCGATCATACTGCACGTTGCAAGTTTGCTGTGTTTTTGCCAATAAATACAGTCGATAATACTGCACGTTGCATGTTTGCTGTGTTTTGTTGCCCATAAAGCTGTCGTTATCGTTTGCTGTTGTTTGCGCCACGCGATCATACTGCACGTTGCACGTTTGCTGTGTTTGTGGCCATAAATACAGTCGATCATACTGCACGTTGCACGTTTGCTGTGTTGTTTTGACCATAAAGACAGTCGATCATACTGCACGTTTGCTGTGTTTTTGGCCATAAATACAGTCGATCATACTGCACGTTGGCTGTGTTTTTTTGCCCATAAACACAGTCGATCATACTGCACGTTGGCTGTGTTTTTTTGCCCATAAAGAAAGTCGATCATACTGCACGTTGCACGTTTGCTGTGTTTTTGGCCATAAATACAGTCGATCATACTGCATGTTGCACGTTTGCTGTGTTTTTGGCCATAAATACAGTCGATCATACTGCACGTTGCACGTTTGCTGTGTTTTTGGCCATAAATACAGTCGATCATACTGCATGTTGCACGTTTGCTGTGTTTTTTGCCCATATAGACAGTCGATCATACTGCACGTTGCACGTTTGCTGTGTTTTTTGCCCATAAATACAGTCGATCATACTGCATGTTGCAAGTTTGCTGTGTTTTTGCCCATAAATACAGTCGATCATACTGCACGTTGCACGTTTGCTGTGTTTTTTGCCCATAAAGAAAGTCGATCATACTGCACATTGCACGTTTGCTGTGTTTTTGGCCATAAATACAGTCGATCATACTGCACGTTGCATGTTTGCTGTGTTTTGTTGCCCATAAATACAGTCGATCATACTGCACGTTGTACGTTTGCTGTGTTTTTTTGCCCATAAATACAGTCGATCATACTGCACGTTGCACGTTTGCTGTGTTGTTTTGCCCATAAAGACAGTCGATCATACTGCACGTTTGCTGTGTTTGTGGCCATAAATACAGTCGATCATACTGCACGTTTTCTGTGTTTGTGGCCATAAATACAGTCGATCATACTGCACGTTGCACGTTTGCTGTGTTTTTTGCCCATAAAGACAGTCGATCATACTGCACGTTGCACGTTGGCTGTGTTTTTTTGCTCATAAAGAAAGTCGATCATACTGCACGTTGCACGTTTGCTGTGTTTTTGCCCATAAATACAGTCGATTATACTGCACGTTGCACGTTCGCTGTGTTTTTTTGCCCATAAAGACAGTCGATCATACTGCACGTTGCACGTTTGCTGTGTTTTTTTGGCCATAAAGACAGTCGATCATACTGCACGTTGTACGTTTGCTGTGTTTTTTTTGCCCATAAAGACAGTCGATCATACTGCACGTTGCACGTTTGCTGTGTTTTTTTGGCCATAAAGACAGTCGATCATACTGCACGTTGCACGTTTGCTGTGTTTTTGCCCATAAATACAGTCGATCATACTGCACGGTGCACGTTTGCTGTGTTATTGGCCATAAATACAGTCGATCATACTGCACGTTGCACGTTTGCTGTGTTGTTTTGCCCATAAAGACAGTCGATCATACTGCACGGTGCACGTTTGCTGTGTTATTGGCCATAAATACAGTCGATCATACTGCACGTTTGCTGTGTTTTTGCCCATAAATACAGTCGATCATACTGCACGGTGCACGTTTGCTGTGTTATTGGCCATAAATACAGTCGATCATACTGCACGTTGCACGTTTGCTGTGTTTTTTTGCAAATAAAGACAGTCGATCATACTGCACGTTGCACGTTTGCTGTGTTTTTTTGGCCATAAAGACAGTCGATCATACTGCACGTTGCACGTTTGCTGTGTTTTTGCCCATAAAGACAGTCGATCATACTGCACGGTGCACGTTTGCTGTGTTATTGGCCATAAACACAGTCGATCATACTGCACATTGGCTGTGTTTTTGCCCATAAACACAGTCGATCATACTGCACGTTTGCTGTGTTGTTGGCCATAAATACAGTCGATCATACTGCAAGTTGCATGTTTGTTGTGTTTTTTGCCCATATAGCCAGTCGATCATACTGCACGTTGCATGTTTGATGTGTTTGTGCCCATAAAGACAGTCGATCATACTGCACGTTGCATGTTTGCTGTGTTTTGTTGCCCATAAAGACAGTCGATCATACTGCATGTTGCACGTTTGCTGTGTTTTGTTGCCCATAATGACACTCGATCATACTGCACGTTGCACGTTTGCTGTGTTTTTGGCCATAAATACAGTCGATCATACTGCACGTTTGCTGTGTTTTTGGCCATAAATACAGTCGATCATACTGCACGTTTGCTGTGTTTTTTTGCCCATAAACACAGTCGATCATACTGCACGTTGCACGTTTGCTGTGTTTTTTTGCAAATAAAGACAGTCGATCATACTGCACGTTGCACGTTTGCTGTGTTTTTTTGGCCATAAAGACAGTCGATCATACTGCACGTTGCACGTTTGCTGTGTTTTTGCCCATAAAGACAGTCGATCATACTGCACGGTGCACGTTTGCTGTGTTATTGGCCATAAACACAGTCGATCATACTGCACATTGGCTGTGTTTTTGCCCATAAACACAGTCGATCATACTGCACGTTTGCTGTGTTGTTGGCCATAAATACAGTCGATCATACTGCAAGTTGCACGTTTGCTGTGTTTTTTGCCCATAAAGACAGTCGATCATACTGCACGTTGCACGTTTGCTGTGTTTTTGGCCCATATAGACAGTCGATCATACTGCACGTTGCACGTTTGCTGTGTTTTTTGCCCATATAGACAGTCGATCATACTGCACGTTGCAAGTTTGCTGTGTTTTTGCCAATAAATACAGTCGATAATACTGCACGTTGCATGTTTGCTGTGTTTTTGTTGCCATAAATACACGCGATCATACTGCACGTTGCACGTTTGCTGTGTGTTTGTGGCCATAAATACAGTCGATCATACTGCACGTTGCACGTTTGCTGTGTTGTTTTGACCATAAAGACAGTCGATCATACTGCACGTTTGCAGTTTTTTTTGTGTTTTTGGCCATAAATACAGTCGATCATACTGCACGTTGGCTGTGTTTTTTTGCCCATAAACACAGTCGATCATACTGCACGTTGGCTGTGTTTTTTTTTTTGCCCATAAAGAAAAGTCGATCATACTGCACGTTGCACGTTTGCTGTGTTTTTGGCCATAAATACAGTCGATCATACTGCATGTTGCACGTTTGCTGTGTTTTTTGCCCATATAAACAGTCGATCATACTGCACGTTGCACGTTTGCTGTGTTTTTTTGGCCATAAATACAGTCGATCAATACTGCATGTTGCACGTTTGCTGTGTTTTTGCCCATATAGACAGTCGATCATACTGCACGTTGCACGTTTACGTTTGCTTGTGTTTTTGCCCATATAGACAGTCGATCATACTGCATGTGCAAGTTTGCTGTGTTTTTTGCCCATAAATACAGTCGATCATACTGCACGTTTGCTGTGTTTTTTGCCCATAAAGAAAGTCGATCATACTGCACATTGCACGTTTGCTGTGTTTTTTTGCCCATAAACACAGTCGATCATACTGCACGTTGCACGTTTGCTGTGTTTTTTTGGCCATAAAGACAGTCGATCATACTGCACATTGCACGTTTGCTGTGTTTTTTTGCCCATAAACACAGTCGATCATACTGCACGTTGCACGTTTGCTGTGTTTTTTTGGCCATAAAGACAGTCGATCATACTGCACGTTTGCTGTGTTTTTGGCCATAAATACAGTCGATCATACTGCACGTTTTCTGTGTTTGTGGCCATAAATACAGTCGATCATACTGCACGTTGCACGTTTGCTGTGTTTTTTGCCCATAAAGACAGTCGATCATACTGCACGTTGCACGTTGGCTGTGTTTTTTTTGCTCATAAAGAAAGTCGATCATACTGCACGTTGCACGTTTGCTGTGTTTTTGCCCATAAATACAGTCGATTATACTGCACGTTGCACGTTCGCTGTGTTTTTTTGCCCATAAAGACAGTCGATCATACTGCACCGTGCACGTTTGCTGTGTTTTTTTGGGCATAAAGACAGTCGATCATACTGCACGTGTACGTTTGCTGTTTTTTTTTGCCCATAAAGACAGTCGATCATACTGCACTTGCACGTTTGCTGTGTTTTTTTGGCCATAAAGACAGCGATCATACTGCACGTTGCACGTTTGCTGTGTTTTTTGCCCATAAATACAGTCGATCATACTGCACGGTGCACGTTTGCTGTGTTATTGGCCATAAATACAGTTGATCATACTGCACATTGCACGTTTGCTGTGTTGTTTTGCACATAAAGACAGTCGATCATACTGCACGTTGCACGTTTGCTGTGTTTTTTCGCCATAAATACAGTCGATCATACTGCACGTTTGCTGTGTTTTGTGCCCATAAATACAGTCGATCATACTGCACGGTGCACGTTTGCTGTGTTTTTGGCCATAAATACAGTCGATCATACTGCACGTTGCACGTTTGCTGTGTTTTTTTGCAAATAAAGACAGTCGATCATACTGCACGTTGCACGTTTGCTGTGTTTTTTTTGGCCATAAAGGACAGTCGATCATACTGCACGTTGCACGTTTGCTGTGTTTTTGCCCATAAAGACAGTCGATCATACTGCACGGTGCACGTTTGCTGTGTTATTGGCCATAAACACAGTCGATCATACTGCACATTGGCTGTTTTTTGCCCATAAACACAGTCGATCATACTGCACGTTTGCTGTGTTTTTGGCCATAAATACAGTCGATCATACTGCAAGTTGCATGTTTGTTGTGTTTTTTGCCCATATAGCCAGTCGATCATACTGCACGTTGCATGTTTGATGTGTTTGTGCCCATAAAGACAGTCGATCATACTGCACGTTGCATGTTTGCTGTGTTTTGTTGCCCATAAAGACAGTCGATCATACTGCATGTTGCACGTTTGCTGTGTTTTGTTGCCCATAATGACACTCGATCATACTGCACGTTGCACGTTTGCTGTGTTTTTGGCCATAAATACAGTCGATCATACTGCACGTTTGCTGTGTTTTTGGCCATAAATACAGTCGATCATACTGCACGTTGGCTGTGTTGTTTTGCCCATAAACACAGTCGATCATACTGCACGTTTGCTGTGTTTTTTGCCCATAAAGACAGTCGATCATACTGCACGTTGCAGGTTTGCTGTGTTTTTTTGGCCATAAAGACAGTCGATCATACTGCACGTTGCACGTTTGCTGTGTTTTTGCCCATAAAGACAGTCGATCATACTGCACGGTGCACGTTTGCTGTGTTATTGGCCATAAACACAGTCGATCATACTGCACATTGGCTGTGTTTTGCCCATAAACACAGTCGATCATACTGCACGTTTGCTGTGTTGTTGCCATAAATACAGTCGATCATACTGCAAGTTTGCATGTTTTGTTGTGTTTTTTGCCCATATAGCCAGTCGATCATACTGCACGTTGCATGTTTGATGTGTTTGTGCCCATAAAGACAGTCGA